>CM014732.1:905596-944249 GCA_004329165.1 Spatholobus suberectus | reverse complement strand
CCTAAAAAGACCCGAGGAGCATGCTCTAATGAATTTGACCAAGTCTCTCTTCTTCCCTTGAACTCTATATATACACATTAACTATAGCACTTGCTCGAATCTCTCTTTTCAACCCTTTACTCTTTCTTTCATTTATATTTTACTCTTGGCCAAGGTACGTGTTTTCTTTTGTTTCAAAGCTTATAATCTGCATTGCATATCAGCCATTTCTTTACTTCGTAGCATATTTGGTATTTTTTTCATTCATCAAGTTTGGCATCATTTTGTGGGTTATTTTTTCATCCCATGTTTGCTTTTTCTATGCCATATCTTTAAAGATGAGTGAGAATGGTGAAGAAGCTCAAGAAAATCGTCCAGTTCCCCGTTTGAATGAAAGGATTCTTTCATCTTTGTCAAGGAGATCAGTAGCTGCCCACCCTTGGCATGATCTTGAAATTGGTACTGTTGTTAATATATAGCTGGTTCATATATATTTTATCTTGTCATTTGCATTCAATTTACATTATAATTTAAATCATGTTTCAAAACTACATAATTTTCACATGCAGGACCCGGTGCTCCTCATATTTTCAATTGTGTAAGTTTTCGCCTTCTGCTTTGGAAGAATACTTGTTGCCTCATTATGCCATCTATTACTGTTACTGCGAAAATAAGGTCCAAAATGAGGCTATTATTTCAACATTTATTTTACGGAGGGTCAATGCTGCAACTATTGCACTAGTGTAATACTGTATTAGGTGCTACTGAATCTTTGTTCTAACTTGGGTCTCCAATAATTTATCTTCTCGATCCTCATACAGCAATTGCATAACACCTGTAATTCCATTCTTGAGTTGCAATTTTCTAGTAAAGTGGTGTTTCTGCTTGTTCACTGGTTAGTTGCCTCCTGCAGGTTGTGGAGATCACTAAAGGAAGCAAGGTGAAATATGAACTTGACAAAAAGACTGGATTAATTAAGGTACAATCCAATTGCCTGGTTATTGGAATGGAAGTCTCTAGTGCTGTAATTTGAAACAGATTTCACAGAGAACTTACTGCCAGATGATTATTTCCCTTACCCGTCTATCTTTATGCTTAAGATTTTTCTTCTTATATCATCCGAATAATGCTCAGGTTGATCGGATTTTGTATTCATCAGTTGTTTATCCTCATAACTACGGTTTTATCCCTCGAACACTCTGTGAAGACAATGATCCAATTGATGTCTTGGTTCTCAGCAGGTAAATTATTATCGTTTTCAAATTCGTATATTTTACACAAGAAGCATTCAATCCTGTTTATAATATTCTATAGAGTAATATTGGAAAATAGGGCCCCAGTCCTCCTAATACTAACACGGGAATGTTAGTTTTGAAAAACAATATATCCTATTCTATTTATAGAGTTCTCTCTTTTATTAGCCGTACGCATTTGGATTATATTGATGGAAAGCAGCACAGATCATTTTTGAGTAATCGGTTAATTACCCAAATAATTAGTATAATCTGAATCTCAGTTATTTTCACCCTTCGTTTAAAAGATGAATATGCCAAATCAACTCAGATATTGCATTAGCCATTATTTCCAAAAGGGTGGCCAAGTGCACCGGTCTACCAGGGGAAGGTGAGTTCAAAGAATTATTTTCTTAATTAGTAATTAATTCCTTGACTCCATGTTTTGGAGAAATCCTAAACATAGGTATTTAAATTTATAAACATGTGTAATGTTGTGTGGGACATATTAAATATCTACTTATTTCTAAACAACGTCTTGTAACACATGTTAATTGTCGAATGTAGTGCATACAATAGTTAATGCCTATTTAAGAATTCTTCCATTGTTTGATCTATATATCAACAAGGCAATCCATACTTAGTTTACTGGATTATTGACGTTGATAGGAGCCAGTTCTTCCTGGTTGTTTCTTGCGAGCCAGGGCCATTGGACTTATGCCCATGATTGACCAGGTATCTATTGCTTTCTTAGCCAATAAAACCAGTCCCACTTCTTTTCCCCTATTTTCCATTGCACAATAACAAATGTGCTACTGACACAGGGAGAGAAAGATGATAAAATTATTGCAGTATGTGCTGATGACCCAGAATATAAGCACTTTACCGACTATAAAGAACTTGCACCTCATCGCATCTCTGAGATCCGACGCTTCTTTGAAGACTGTATCCATAACAATCTTAATTAATTCAAGAATTTGCTGCCTATATTTCTTCGAAGTTTAGTTTATATTTTTCACAATTTGAGTGCTGTTTCTTAACACATTGCTAAGACAAAAAGAATGAGAACAAGGAGGTAGCAGTTAACGATTTTCTACCTGCAAGCGTTGCTGTTGATGCCATTCAGTATTCAATGTAAGCATATCTCAACCTAACTTCGTGCATCGAATTTAAACTGACTTTTTAAGAGTAATATTTCATGCATCGAATTTAAACTGACTTATGTTTGTGTTAAATAATATAACATTTCAGTAACAAAATCCTGTCTTCCTCCTAAGATCTTTCTATCCCGTCCTGCTTTTGTTTTCACTTTAGGTCATTCCTCTCGCACGTTTATGTAACCAATACTTTTTATGCAAGAATCTTGAATATTTTACGTCACATTTTGTTACACCGGTTAAAAACCTTTTATTGGATATGAAATAAGTGTAAAAAGTAAGGTAACGAGAAAAAAAAAATTATAAATTCTGGAATCAGCTACATGTTTTCACGCTACTTTAATACCTTACCACTGATTTGGTGCAGGGATCTCTACGCAGAGTATATTCTGCACACCTTGAGGCGATAGACAAGAATGCTATTCTCCAATCTCCATCAATCAGAATAAGCCGCAATCTATAGTTATTTTAATATATTTTAATCAACCGTATCTATAGTAGTTTTTATATTTAGTCGGATAATATGCCATCTGTTTGGTTTATTAACCGTGCTTAATGTAATGCTTAATATCAACTGTGCTTGATACGTAATGTATCATTTAGAATCCTCGAAATTTAAGTGTTTAACTATGTTTACCAGTTTCCAAGGCAATGTGTTTTGATCAATGTTGACTCAACTTGTATTGTAGAAAATTCTCAAGTGAAAGTGCAATATTGATTAGTGTGTTTTTAAGGGAAAGACACTTGCACCGGCTACATGAAGTACGTAGGTCTCACGGACGATTCTGAGAAGGTTATAATGGGATCGTCGTGTATTTAAATAATTTGCATGAGCTGTTTCCGGAATACATACAAGCTACAAAATAGTATACCCTAACCTTCAACGGCAGTGTCAACAAGACACCAAATGCTGGCTGTCAGGCCTCAGAAATTCTGGTCCGCGACTTGTTTATGCAGTATGCATCACTATCCTCTGTCACAAAATACTGGCCATCAGTGCTCGTAAACATTAAATTAAGGGCTCAGGTTCGTATGCCAGTGGGGGAAAAAAATGAAAAAATTGAAGTGCAAGTTATATCTCTTATGTTCTTATCCGCGGAATCACAAATAATTGGATACACATTTTTTTAAATCGTAACATCTATTGTTTCTTATTTATTCAACCATTGATTGAGACATGGTGGTTTGAAGTTTGAACCAGATGATAATGCTGGGTTCAATACCTGATGCACAGAATGATTTAAATGTTTTGGCAAGATAGAATGTGAATAAATATCACTCCACTCCATCTTCACGAGTATAATTTGTTTAGTAGTTCTAAGAGAAGAACAGCAGCTGAGTCTTTGGCCTTCTTGACGCTTGGCATTGGCTCTCCAACACATTCATCCGTCCATCCTCTATCAGTAGTATTGACGCGCACCGCAAATGTAAACCTTTTCGCATGTGCTGGACCACCCTCATTCACACACCTGCAAGTTTCAGCATAAAAAAAGTTAAGAAATTTAGCTCTAGTGACCATCCATTTGCGCTACTATATAGGTAACTTAATAATTTCATACCTGTAGAACGGCATAGGCCAATTTCTTCTTAAACAGATATCATTAATGTTTGTCTAGTGAATGTCTGGTTTCCATTCTTTTTCCCGTTTTCATCATTCTTCTCCTGAGTTTTACCCACTTCCTTCTCTTTCAAAGCAGCAAGGGCATTTCTGGCAGCTAATTTCTGTGCCATTTTTTTCTGTGGATTTTGAGCAGCCCCTACTTGCACCCCATCAATGAATACTTCAACAGTGGCCAAATTGCCAATACGACTTGCTTTGTACTCTAAGCCTTCAGCTTGCTGCTGGCATCGCTCTTGCAGCTCACGCACAGGATGCATCGGCAGAGTCTCTGGGGTAACCATAGGATGCAAAAGAGGCTGAAAAACCTGGGAAAATTGCAAGACCAAGAATATTCTCCATCAGCTTCTCTTTTTTCCCTTCATTTTGCAAAAGAATATAGGAAGGAATGGTCTATGCTTAAAAGCTAGGCACTAACCTTCCAAACAACAGTAGTATCCCTCCCACTGTCGAGAAAAATGGCGCCTGCAATAGATTCAACAATGTCACCAAGGACCTTGGGAGCTTTGCAGTCTCCCAGACCAAAGGAGTTAAAACCTGGCTTTAACAATTCATCTTGAACTTCCTTCACAAATTCTTTAATCTGTAGACAACCAGAAGCATAATGTCAGAAGGACCCCAAAAAATATCCACTTGCTCTAAAAAATTAGGAATATCAGGGATAGGCCATATGATTCATCTCCAAGTAATAGTAAAAAATCATTAGAAAGAAAGAAGACCTGTTTTTCTAGGGCACTGGACCCATGTCGGAGATGCACATGAAGGTTGTGCTTAACTGCAACACGTGCAAAATTTTCGTTGTTTACAGCAGCAGCCCGAAGGTCAGTCAAACGTCCTGGTGGCAGATTTGTGTACGTGAAAAACAAGTGCCTGGTAATAAGATGATCCAAGACAGCATCACCAACAAACTCCAACCGCTGATAACAGGATACTCCTGAAGATGGTCTGGAGGCATGAGTTATGGATTCTACCAGCAGCCCGCTGTCTTTAAACTTCATATTTAAAGCACCTTCTAAAGTATCAAAATCAACACTCCTAAGTATGCTGTCTGGAACATTAAATGGCTTTCTTGTACACTCCATCTCATCAGGATCAAACTCTATTTGAATGCCAATCCATTTCATAAGGTGGTTAGCAGCATTCTTACCACCTTCTACGTAATATACCCCAATCAGTGCTTCCACAACATCTGCAAGTGTCTTACTGGACAGAACTCTGTAAGAACTTGAATCACTCTCAAGCTCACCATCTTCCATCTCATCTTCATATCCATCATTGTGACAATCCATCCTCTCGGCCTTAGAAATGGATCGCTCCTGGTCAAACAAAGATGACTCCCCATCCTTGGTATCCTCATCAAAGACAGGCAGCACCCCAGGAGCTGCCCATCTGGATGGGGCAAAGCGATCTGCTTGAATATATGATTGAAGCCCTTTACTTAATGCATACTGATATAATACCATGTTACTGACCATTTGTTGCCCTCATCCTATAAGTTGGCCCTCATGTTTCTGTGGGTATTTTAGGAAAAGAAATCGACTAACAACCCATTCAGATAAGCATCTCCAAGAAGCTCTGCCCTTTCATAGCAGAATGTCTCCTGGCAAGAGGCGGCGTCAAGGCTTCCAAGATCTGTTCACATAGAAGGCATGGGTTACTGCAGAAACTAGAACTAAAAGCTAAATACCTGGAGCAGAGAAGATACCTTTAAAGCTTGGACAGGATAATTTATCATATTCTTAAGCTGAACCGCAAGTAGCATACTTTCAACCCTCCTCATTATTGAAGGCAACCTTTGGGCACCACGGACAAGTGATCCAGGCAGTGGGTGTACTAAGCATAGCTCAGGAGGAAGGAAAACATAATAAGTTTTGTCATGTGTCTCATCCGATTCACCTTCATGTGCTACAATGACATGACAGTTCCCATTAAAACAAGATCTACAAATTTGCAAAGCATAATAATTCCAGGATAGAAATCATGAAAACAACCTTCACTGTGCTCAAATCGAGGGGACAGAAGATTCTTGCAGTATGATACACCACGCCCTCTTATAAGAGGTTGCTGCTTGTAAATCAAATCAACCCCATACCTACACCAAAAGCAATAAAAAAGAACCAGTAGCCATGCGCACCCTCAGTTGTGCAAGAAGAGACAAAAAGCTTCTCTAATCTGGAAGGAACAAGAAGTTATTGTCACTTCTCGCAATTTGAGGTGACAACAGAAGATTCCTTCACAGATTAAGATTAGCCCCGTGTTCTTCCTGCACAACATTAGAGGTGCAGTGTGGCTAACAAGTTATTGGTAAGAATTTCAAGACACATGGACACAAAAGTGTTCAGAAATGGGATAGGGAGGCTTGGCTGGATGGGGAAAAAAATCCTTTAAAACAAAGGGGGCAAAAACTAGAAGACTATCATAATCTTAAAGAGAATGTGTATCATACTTTTGTTTGTAGTAATCAGCATAAGAACTGTACTCCAGAGGACCAGATAACCTTCTTTCCTAGGGAAAGAGTTCTCTGCTGACATCTCATAGCGTATTGAATCAACATAAAACCTCTTCCCTGAATGAGCAGCAGTTACAATTTTCCCTACCAGATCCTCTGCATTAGTACAGGTATCTGCCATCATCAATTTTCCATGGTAGTCACATTGTTGTGCTTTGTGTTTGCATGGCATCTCTGTTAGGAACCAATCCTGAAGCTTTCACCACATCAAACTGGGCCACAGCTCCTCTGATTCCATAGGTAGGATGTGATTTTTGCCCAAAAGCCATGCCATGACGCAATTTCCCAAATCCATATTCCCTTCTGTCTCCACCTAATGTTCTCTCATTAGTACCAAGGTAAACATCTGGTCGAGCTTTCTGGAGGGGATTCTTCCATGCATCAGCTCCAATTATTGTCTCAACCAGATGCCAGTCAATATGGTTCATAGGATCTACAGACTTATCGCCAACCATTGGACAAACAAATATGCTTTGCAGGATCCCAAGGAGTGGTAGATGGTTCAACATCCACATCCAAGACAATGCTCATTAATCTTACATGAAAGCTTTTCAAGGATGCCAGCTGCATGTCAAAAAATAGGTTTCACCCAGCTATCAGAAACTAAAATTTTTAAAATATATGAACATTTAAAACAAGTATGCCCAACGGCTAATCTGTCAACCTGACTCTCAGTGATATTAATCAACCCTCTAAAGACAAGAGATGCCTTTGTAGTCACGGTTCGAGCGATAAATAGATCCATTGACATCGATAACACCTATAAGATGATACAATCAGAAAGAGAGAGCAAAAGAGTTTATAATACTAAATAATGAACTAGAAGCAGTGGCACAAATAGGAGTTACTACCTCTGCATCCAGCTCATTGCCAAAAAGTACTGCAAAATTTGAAACTTGAGTCAAGAACGGATCCTTTGAATGGCCTATATTTTCGCACTTCACAGCATACATGTAAAGATGAAGCAATTTGGAGTCGTTGCAAGCATCTTTTCCAAATAAGATCCATTCTCCCTGAGAGTCCAGATAGCATTAAGCAATAATGAGGGCAAGGTAACAACTCAAGAATTCTCATGGCAAAAACAGAAAGGTAAGATCAAAACCCTTCTGTCACTGAAGACTTAAAAAGCATGTTTTTCGTAGCACAGATACAGATTTGGTGAATTTTCTTTGGTGAATTTTCATTTCTGTAGAAGTATCCCTGTTCTTTTCCTAAATGGGAAGTATTTAGATTGCAATTGTTCTCCATTTATCTTCTTTGTTTCATTAATAACCATCTTCAAAGCCTTCAAGATCATAGCATTTGATTAAGGGTATTATACACAAGCTTTCTTTACAAATGAATAATGATAAATGATGTACTAGTCAACTATATAACAAAATCCTTACAAAAAGATGACGTAGATAACATAACTTGCAGAAAGAACCAACCTTCAGTATGTCAGCCACACCTTCAGGATAGAACTCCCTATGTCTAGCAGTCCCTGGAAGTGGATCTCCTTCATCAGTTTGTTCATCCTTTTCTCTTTCTCCCCACTTCCTTTATCAGGCAATAGCATGTCAGTGAATGCTCCCATCTCATGCAGTTTCTTGCAAGCAGCCAGACAAACAGCCTGCAAAACACCAAATTAACAAATGGTTCTTGATAAAGATGAGCAGAATCAATCAAATTCATAATAAACGATGGCATGCCTGTTGTGCCAGACGCATAGAACTGCATATAGGACCCTCAAGATTTCAAATGGTGCATTACACGGCAATTGAAGCTTGCAAGAATATTCCGTGGGACCTCCTGGTTTTTCGTGCCTCTCCATAATAAACTCAGGACGAAGAATTGAATATCTGGACAAAGGATAGAAAACATCCAAGTCATAATTTGTGGCTTAAAAAAAAGGCTGGTAGAGCAAACCACCGATCTCAAGCAGAAATGTGGCACCTGTCACTAGGTAGCTGAGAGCAGTAGAAGTGGATAAGACCTACAGCAGAATTTAAGCTCACAACTGCACCAGTTGACTTCACCTGGTAAACTGTTCCAGGCCGGGTGTCAACAGAAATTAATCTTGAAGTGTCCTTCAGATGACTAAGGTCTGTTCTCTCTATTGCTTCTTTGCGCAAAGTCTCCTCACTGTTCCTGGCATTCCTTAGGAATGCTTCATGTGACAAATTGCCCCTATATACAAGACAAATCACAAGGAGGGGGACAGAGAGGGTGGAAAGAGTTCAGTTAATCAGCATCCACTAAAACATAAAACACCATGTATGTTAGGTAAAATTAGGAACATAATGCTGATTAATGCTAGATCCAACAAAAATTCACAGCATCAGTTTTTCAATATGCCTATCAGAGAAGGAAAAGCAGAAACTTCCGCAGCATAATTCATTATTGATTGAAAAATCTAAAATAAATTTTGCAATTAAATCACACTGACACTAAATCAAAAACAAGTTCTTGTTGTATAACAAAGCCAATTAGCCCAAGAGCCTTAGCTCAAGTGGCACCAAGTTTCTTAGGAGACTACTTGATCCCATGTTCAAATCCTACCAAGGCCACTTAGCCTCAACTTTAGCCTACCTTCCCCTTCCCCACGCCACATTTTGGACCTCCCATGCCACAAAAAAATTATGACAATAAGAATATTGACAATAATAATTAATTATAAAGAAGAGTTATTTGAGAGAGAGAATGAATCACAAAGCGAAGTAGGATAAGGAATCCGCCTAAACCAAAGAACAAAATTAAAAGGCAACCAAGAAAAGAAGAAAATCAATGAGTAAACCCTCATTCTAATCCCTGAAATTGTAAGTGTCTGTCACTTTAGTCCCTAACTTAATAGAATCTTCACTTTAGTCCTTGACTTTGCAAGAAGTCATTAATTTTAGTCCATTCTCTACTTCATTATTGTTGTTTTGCTCAAAAAATGACCAAAGTAAATGACATTTTACAAAGTCAAGGTTTAAAGTAAGAACTTTGTAAAGTCAGGGACTTAAGACACTGATGCTTTACAATTTCAAGAACTAAAATGAGGCTTTATTCAAAATCAATGGTTGGAGGAGGAACAATAATAATAATAATTTTAAAAGCACCCAAGAAAGAATAAAAAAAATTTCTTAGTTGCATTGTTGAAGGGAGAATGTGAACCTTTCATCACTCAATTATTAATGACAGAGCTAATGTCATTAAAGCAAGCCATGACTAACTAAATGCAAACCAGCAGTTAGATAACAAGTCATGCAAGGAAGGAGAAAACCCAGAGGACAAACATAATAAATTCACTCCCAAATAGATTCTAATTCTCTTAGGCTTACTAAATCTCTAGAAAAATATACTTGAACAACAATACAAAAAAGAAACTTACTAAACCAGTACCTCTCAACCATCAGGATGTAGTCAGATCCAGGCTTTCTAGCACGGCCCCTGGATTGAATGTATGCCAGAACAGTCTTTGCAAGGTCAAAGCGAATAACAACATTGCATTGCCGGATATCAAGTCCTTCTTCAGCAACACTAGTGGCAACTAACAATGTGACCTACAAATGAGTACATTAGTGAGATGGAGAGAATAGAAGGGATTATTTCTACCCCTGTGAAACTGATAGCTGAGCCGCGCCAGTAAGATACAAATCTTACCCGCCCATCACGGAACTTGGCAATTGTATCCTGCATTTGATAGGTCCGCATTTCCTGACTGTTATTGTGACCAATCAAGCTTGCACACTTCACAAAACTAAGAGATGGAAGCTCTGCAAAGACCTGCCAGTATTGACACACAATGAGCCAATAGGATCTTGATTATGCAACTGAATCAAACAAAAGGAACTATAAAAGTAATGTGTCTATATATTATAACCTTGGGCAGAACTAATGCAGACACAACACGCTCAACAAAGATGATTGCACGGAAGTCTTCTGTATGCTGATATTTGAGAAGTATTTTGATTAGTGCCTGGACCTTGGGGGTCACCTTGCCATCAGCCACAGCAGCTCCTATAATGACGTCCACATGCTCCCCGCCAGAGACAACTAAACAAAAATGTGTCAGTTTAAATAAAAGATCAAACTACATTCTATCTCAATCGTTGGTATTTAATATTTAAATTTAAATTTAAATATCTGTACAAAGCAAAGCATAAATTAGATATATGGTGAATTATGAATGCTCTTTCACACGTAAAATATTTTGTTAAAATTCTTAGTAGTCCAATTTCTTATATTCTCGAAGAAGTTACCAAATTAAAAAATAACAAATACAGCTTACCAGGATAATTTACAAATTTAAACTACGAAGTATGAACTACTCCACATGAAATTTGAGCCATTACAAATTCAATTCAACAACCAGGCTCACCATGACTGTCTAGAAGCTCTCCTTCTTCCATCTCTTCATGATCAGACCCACTTTGAGCTGCACCATTCTCTGAGTCATCAATACCAGCATTTTTGTCAGAAACTGCACCCTCTGACAGTTGGCATTTCAGAAGAGAGACAACTTTACTCAGATAAGATTCCTGAAACTTGACATCAAGTTGGTAGTTGGCCCTTTCATCATTTTGCAAAGCTGCTAAAAAGGATTGTGCAACCTGTTAAAAAAAAGAGAGAGAGAGAGTTTATAAAGTGGGCAAGAAACCCAAGATTCCTCATTCTCCAAGAAATAGTATGTACCTTATATGCACACCATTGTCCCAGTTCACCAAGTGCATAATTAACAGCTCTCAACTTCTGAATTAGGTTTGCAGCTCCATCGCTTTCTGTTCTTTCAGAAACACCATATACTTGGCGCAGCTCTTCCTTAGCTCCAGCATCTCTAGCTCCCATAAATTGCCATTTGCTTCTTCTTGAACTAGATTTTGCAGCTTCTTCAACTTCAACCTCCATCTGCTTTATCTGCTCATGTAGATAACATAAACTGGCAGCTTTATCATACTCCACCACAACTTCAGAGGGCATTGGCACATGTTTCTCCAGCTCCTTACGATCTTTTATGGTGCAAACTATAGAATCTAGCTTACTTTCAAGATTACGAATTTTTATTGCACAATCTACTTGGCTGGAGACACCTGAATATACCATAAGCATAAGCAATGTTGACTTGAAAAAGAACACAATGAAAATACAGCATATAATTAAAAAAATAAATAAAAAATTGCTGAACAAGGGTTTCAAACCCCAAGCAAATTATTAGAATATCTTATCATATCTTAGATTATCCTCTAAGTTTAGTTTCCCTATTTCCTCATTATCTCCACCCATCATTATCTCCCTATCATATCATGATTTGTTTCCTTAATTAGTTAGGATCATGATTAGTATAAATAAGGGTTAGTATTGTAGGTTTTATGAACACATCAAACACATGAATACATTGCAATACATCTAAGTTAATATCAAATTACTGTTTCATTCTCTTGTATCTCTCTTTCTCCCTTCTATACCTAAAATCCCATAATTTCAAGACAAATCATAGCTTGAAAAAATTAGTAACAAAGCACAGGATCCCAAGCTCAGTTGAGAACTTGAATAACTACCCTTCAAGTTAACAGGAGAAGCAGTCATTCCAAATACAGATGGCCTCCTCTCTTTGGTTGTTGTATGGTAGAACTCAGACATCACCAGTGAATATGGGTGTTTCTTCACGGCATGGTGGCACTCATCCAGAATCAAGAGATTGATTGCTTCCATTTTTATTATGCTATGCCTCAAAATGTTCAAAAGAATTTGAGCGGTCATGACTAAAACCTACAGCAAGAATAACCAATTGAGTAACTGCAGTATAAACACACACCTGGCCAAGGAAGAACAGTAGCAATATTAATAGGGCAAGAGAAGGAGAACTTATGAATCTTATTTGAAAAACAATTTGCCTACGACTTGTATCAAATAATGAAAATAAAAATTACAGAAACAAATAGCAATACAACTTTAAACTCACATAGAGTCATGTCTTCTATATATGATTTACAAGCAATTTGTCATGCACTGCTTTTTAATATTTAGAAAAATACAAAGAAACTACAAGGGCTTCAGAAAACTAGCCAATAATTACAAATTCCTAGATTTTAGTATAAGTTGTATCTTGGAGACACCAAAGGGGCCAAACCCATGTGTTGGCATGAGAGTATTCACATAGATCATAGATAATGCAATGCAGTTGAAGATAAAATAAGAGCAGACTGATTTTAAGTGAATATTCTTGAGTGCTGAATACACACTCAGTTAAATGATATATATACACAGAGATAATTAATACAGTGTACAGTTCAGAAAAAGGGGTCTCAATTTCCCAAGATACAATGAACCAAAACTAATTGGAAAGTGAGATAGTAATTAAGTTATTTATAATTCCAACACCTCCTCAAGCTGGAGTGTAGATATCAAAAGCATTCACATTCGCTTGCTGCAGATATAAGGTATTCTTGGTCTCCAAAGGGCTTAGGTGAACAAATCAACTAATTGATCATTTGAGTTGACAAAGGATGTCATAATTTCTCCAAAAGCAATCTTCTCACAAATGATGTGGCAATCAATTTCTATATGTGTGGTTCATTCATGGAAGATTGGGTTAGATGCAATGTGAAGAGCTACCTGATTGTCACAAATTAATTTCATAGTTTCAATAAAATATTACCAATCTTCAATATTTGCTTGGGAGATGGCAATTCCAGACTTTGACAAAGCAACATTAATTCCTAGAAAGTATCTTAATTGACCCAGTCATTTGTTTCTAAGTGACAAAATAGATGCTCCTTCAAATGCTGATCCCAGTATAATCAGTCCCTATGATGACGATATCATCCACATAAACTACAACATATATGCACAGATTAGATGAATACTGATAAAATATTGAATGCTATACTTCACTCTGAATCATTCCAATTTTTTGTAAGACTAAGCTGAACTGCCCAAACCAACATCAAGGGGATTGTTTGAGACCATATAGTAATATATCAAGTTTACAAACCAGTCTGGACTCTCCCTGAGCAACAAACTCAAGAGGTTGTTTCATATATATGTCCTCTGTTAGGTCTCCATGCAAAGAGACAGTTTTCACATCCAATTGATGTAAGGGCCACTAATTCATGCTTCCAGGACAAAAAACATAAACTAAAGCCATTTTGGCAACATGAGAAAAAGTATCTCCATAGTCCTGCTCAAAAATTTGAGTAAAACCTTTGGCCACAAGACAAGCCTGAAGGCGACCCATAGTTCCATTAGGTGCTACTTTAATAGTGAAAACCTATTGACATCCCACAGGGTTTTTATTTGGAGGTAAAGGAACCACAGTCCAAGTATGGTTTGATTCCAAAGCTTACATTTCCTCAATCCATGTAGTTTTTACCATTAAGATTTTCAGAGGTTATTGAAACAGTCCCTGAGAATATAAAAGAGAAGAGATCGTTTTGACCCTTATCAGACCCTCTTGTGGATGCCATGAAGACAAAAAGATTGAAACTTAGAGCTGAACCAAGAGATATACAACGGGAAAGCAAGGAGATTTTGAACCAACTATTCAGATCAAATAAAAATGAAAATACAAGACCCAAAACAGACAAAGGAGAGGCTAACAAAGTAACAAGCAAAATGGAGATGGTGCGATTGAAATCCAGCATGTGGCTTTCACGTGCCGGCCAGATGTAGAGAAAGTATCGACGTGTGGCGGCACGTGGATGACTTCAGACAGCAGCGGGATGATGACCTCAGATGGAGCCAGAATGACAACCCAGCTGACCAATAAATAGGACAACCTAAACTGACAAAATCAGAAGCGGGATCAAACCCGTTCTGCTACCAAGTTGAAGACAAAAATAAGACTGATTTTGAGTTAATGTACTTGAGTGCTGAATACACACTCAGTTAAATGATGTATATACACAGAATATTAATATAGAGTACAGTTCACAAAAAAGGGTAATTAAACTATCTCAATTTCCTAAGATACAATGAACCTAAGCTCATTGGAAAGTGGGATGGTAATTAAGTTATTAATAATTCCAACAAATACAAATACCACAAAAGGCTCTGCCATATCAAACATTGGAACATTGAGATAAACATCTTGTAAAAAAAAAGAAAAAAGCTGAAGTAAAAAATCATCAAAAAGTATACTCACCATCCCACACATTCTGAAATCTGAATTATTATACCCAAGGAAACTAAAAAAGCATTCCATTTCCATGATCCATCTTAGATAAGTCATGAGTTATTAAACGTATAAAAGTTCATGCATTGAGCAACACCAATTAGAATTAGAAAGCAGATATGATTCATGAAAACAAAAATAGTCTAATACTACTGATATGAGTATACTACTAATTAAACTAAAATTTAATCCAACAGCTAAAACTTAACAAAATTAAGACCATATGTTCTAACTTCTAATTTCTAAACCTCAACAAATGTATACGATTTTCCGTACATATGCTATTGCAGGCTACGTACCAAAAATCTATACAACTAGCTATGACCCATATACTACAAAGGCTGCATTTGCTATGATTTTGATATCCGAGCAAGACTTTCCTTCCATATGAAGAACACATGCATTGGCCATAGAAGAACAACTTATTTTCAATTATAATAGAAACAAGAGTTATACTTAACCAGTAGCCAACACTAGACGTGAGGAAACTACAGACAAACATGAAGAAGAAAACTTAACAGAATCTAAATTCAGAAATCAAATGCTATACTGTACAGAATAACCAAAAAAAGAATACCACATCAATAGACTAAAACACAAATGAAAAAAACAGAATAACAAAGTGACAGGGCCAGCATATCATCAATAGAAATTTCAAAACATACATGTTTGCTGTCAAATTCACGCTGCCACCTTCGAGCATCCCAGAAATCTTGCCCCATTTCTCCGCAATAGTGGCCCACGTGATAACCAGTCCGCTCACGAATTACTTCAGCTTGCTGTAATTAGACAAAGAACAAGAATTACTACAGCTCACTGTAATTAGACAAATAATTAGAACTGCAAGAACTTCCACAACAGTGAATGGACACCATTTGCATTGCATTACTTAAATCTCATATTGTCTCCAAGCAAAAGCATTTAAAAATAAATAAATTGTGAAAAACTATCTTACCTGGTAAACAAGTGGAACTTTTGGAACTAAAAATACTGCAAGCATTTTCTTATTTTGCTTCTGCAAACTCTCCTGTATACTTTTAATGAGAAGAACAGCAATTAAGGTTTTCCCTGCTCCAGTTTCAAGAAAAGCTATAGTATTTTTCTTCTTTGCCTGCTCAAGAACATCCAACTGATATTGTCTAGCTTTTTCCTCAGGAACCCTCTCCTTAGCCTCCTCAGACTTCTTATCAAGCTTTCCATTGTTTTCCTGTTTAGTGTCGCTTGCCATTTTGTCTTCTCGATTACGATCAGGCTCCCAAGCCCCCAGGCGAAAGACCAAATCATTGGAACCGGACTTATCCCTCTCCCAGTAACCCCTGGGTTCTCTATCCCTCCAATCCCTATCTCTAAGATCCCTCCTGCCACAAGCACCATAATGTTCCCTTTTCCTTATACCATCCTTATCCCTCCTATCAATCTCATCCCTATCACGCGGCCTCTTCCTGTTATTAAAACACCTCTCCCTCTCCTTCCCTTGATAATTTACTCTACCATAATAAGGCCTCTCATTCTTGTAGCTGCCGAGCCGAGCCCTTTTGCTGCACCTCTCTTCACCATCAACATCATGCCCTCCATTCAGAGTGAGAGCTCCTCTTTCCTGAGAATGATTAACCAAAACTCCCCCTTCATTCCCATTAGACAGCTTACAAGAGCCGTTACTCTGAGCACAGCCAGAATGGTCAGAAGCATCAGCAGCAGGAGCAGGAGCAGGAGTACGATTCTCCCCATCCTCCAAAGTGGCATTGGAGGCATCATTAGGCAACCACACTTCTCCTCCTCCTCCTCCTCCTCCTGCAGTGGCATTAGAGTTGGAATTTGGTTCAGCATGAAGAGGGAGGCCAGCACCGTTCTTGATGCTGTCCAATATCTTATCAATGTCACCGAAGAAGTCCTGATTGGAGGCGTTGTCAGGCTGGTCTGACACGATGGAAGAGACATCAAAATCAATGAAATCACACGATATGTCCTCACACGCATCCAGCCAGTAAGACGGGCCATCCCCCGCTGGAACCCTACTCCCATCCTCCATACCCTTCCCCCTTTTATGCAATTTGATTTATTTGATTATGCTAAAAGCAAAAACTCTTTCTTAGAAAAATAAGTAGCAATACGAATCTCAAGGACAGAATGAAAAGGGTATTGAATTTTCAGTAGGAGTGGAGGGTGGAAGAGAATGAATGAGTGAACAGTGATAAAAAGAGAGAGGTGTGTGCACCTAAAACCACAAATCCTGTAGTGTGATTCTGTGAGATTCCGCGGTCTATCAACGCCTATTCTGCTCCACTTTCCGTTTTTTTTTTTTCTTTATGATTTTCGATTCGAGCTAACTAAACTAACCTAACCCCCAAAGCAAAGCCACGCGTGCAGTGCGACACAGTTAGTTGAGTGTTGTTCACTCTTCACACTTGAGAGTTGTGTGGTGTGTTGAATACTGAACAGCCGCTTCTGAATTTTGCTTCTTCTTCTTCTTCCGCTGCTGCTGCCGCTGCTGCTTTTTGCAGAAAAACCACAGCCACAGAGACAGAAGAAACAGAGCAAAATCCCAGACTCGGAGAAAACAAAAACACTATACAGACACCCAGACACACACGGTGAGCACCATTTAAGTCAATAAATTATAAATATTAATTATTAAACACATTAATTCATTCATTCATATTCATAGTATTAATAATTAAGGGAATTTTTTTAAAGGTTATAGACATTTCTTTGACCGCCGTTACCAGGTACTATGATATGATTATATTTATGGGTCGGGTATCGTCCACCCGATTAGGTCTGGCTGAGAAATACGTATAATCTAATCTAATCTAACCTATTCTTTTATGAATGTAAATTATGCAATCTAATATAATCTAATACAATAAATATAGCCTTTAAAAATTTTGAAAACTGAATTACTAAATTTAAGACTTTGAATCCACTTATTTATAATAATTACCAAATATTATGTATAAGGAAAAATATAATGATTAATTTAAATAAATAAATAACATAAATAGATTAAACTTAATAGAAAAGACCAGACTTATAAAATTAAAATAAATTAATTTAAAAATATAAATAATTAAAATATGTGATGAAAAATATTTTGATGTAGAAAGTTAATGATAATTAATTTTAGAAAGGAAGGTTTAATGAAAAGAGAAATTTAATGTAAAAAATTTTGAAAGTAATTAATAATGTGATTTTTTTAAATATAAAAAATAAAGTTATGTATCATGAAAAAAGAAAATAAATGAGAAATATCCTCACATTTAAGAGTGAAGATTCTTCTTCATAAAAAAAAATTATTTAATATAATTTTATATCACAAAATATTCATATGAAAGATATGACATGACTTTCGCTAACCACCTTGATTTTATTTGTGCTTTAACATACCAATTTATTTAATGAAACATAAACGTGGTGCAGATATTATGAAATGTTTTGTATTACACAGTGATATCTTATTTAGAGTGTAGAGACGGATATTATGAAAAAAAATTGTATTACACAGTGATATCTTATTTATAATATAGAGACGGATATATATGATTCATTAGTATGCGAAATTAACTTTTTTTCTTTTCAAGATTTTGTTACCTGACACGTGTTAAGAAATTTTTTACTGAAATAATCTAAATTATTTTAAGAAAAACATTAAACAATTTTTTATATTTTTTAAAAATTAAAAAAAATTAATCACTTAATTTATCTTTGGCACAAGATTTAAATATAATGTATCATTATATATATATATATGCAATAATTATTTGTTACTAACATTATAATTATGAGGTTAGTACGCACAAGGTTATAGGTTCTAATTTTAGTGTGATTATAATTTAGTTAATTATCTTAATTAATATATTTTATTTTGTTAGCCATGTCAGCATTAAACTAACTAGATTCAATGTTAAGGACTAAAAAATAACATTAAGATTATGTAGTAATTTATTAGTCCTTAATATATATAATTTATTTAGACGCTTATAATTTATTTTTAATATATTACTTTTGAGATTATTTTTATATTTCAATTCATGAATTTTGACTTATTGTAATATAATTTATTTTTTAATATATCATAGGCAGTAATTTTGTCTCCAAAGACAAAAGTAATATATTAAAAGTAAATTAAAAGCGCCTAAGTAAATTATAATTTTTTAAAAACAATACAATGTTAAAAGTAAATTAGTCAATTGAAAAGTAAAAACAATATTAAAAAATCAAAATAATTGTTTATAATATATTAAAAATTAAAAATAAATTATATATAATTACCTTATTTATATAAAATAATAAATACATTATTTAATCAAATTATACACCTAAAAATAGTTTTATTATCTTAATTTAAAATATTCTTCACTACCTTAATCATTTTATTTTTCATTTTTTAGTCATGTTAGTACTAAACTAACTAGAGTTAATAGTAAAAATAAAAAATAAAAACACTAAGAAAATGTCAAAGATCTAAAAGTAACAAAAAATTTTGCAATGATTAAAACCATTCAAAGTCATACTTATAGGCACTTAAAACATATTTAAGCCAATTTTAAATATAAAAGAAAATATAAATAATGATGAAAAAAATCATAGTAAGATACGACGAATTAAAAAAAAAATTTGTCCAATTTTTATTGTATTTAGACACAAAATATTAATATTTTAATTTTGTAATACACAAAAGTTTAAATAATGCTAAGAAATCATATTAAGATAACAATTTTTTTTTTCAATTTTTTTCCAATTCATTTTCATTATATTCGTGGAATTAAAAAAAATAAGAAATGAAAATTGAAAAAAAATGGCCCATAAACCGTATCCTTTTGGTACTTATTTTTTCCAAAATAAAGAAACAGTGCCCGTACAGTGTATTAATAAATAGATGAATACAGTTATAAGCGAGATAATTTATTATTATGAATAATAAATAATAATGGTGGAATGTTCAATTAATTTGGATATGGACAAGACAGAAATCAGTGAGTTATTATGCAACCATAACCGCTGTTTAGAAGTTAGATGATGATTCATTATTGTTTGTGATCAGGAATTTATTACTCTCTCTCCCTCTCTCTATGTATAGATATAAGTATAAATCTAAAAGAATATTATAACATGTAGAAAACAAATTGATCAACTTGAATAATTGACTAATGTCTTTCTTGGGATCAACAAATAGGAATAACAATGGAACAATGACCACTTCAGAATCGTAGTCACAGGTCCTGGAGAAGAAAAAGAAAGAACATGCATAACAACTACGCTTACACGGCATATTTCGTAGACAAGTGGGTCATTGCCTTTCTATGGCTCAGCGCTAAGCAAATAGGAGGAAGATGTTGGCACAGTCCACGGAGCATCATCCATTGGTCATTGTGGACTGTGGAACAATGCCATCGTGTTCGGGAAATCATCCAACTTGCATCAAGTACTCAATGCGAATATTATTTCGTGATTGTTCTTCAAATTAATTAAAGGAGATTAATCTCAAAACTCAAAATCAAATAATATTTGCAAAACCCTGAGAATTTAGGAGCATCGTGTGCATTTTATTTTATAATTTCAAAAGCAGATTATATTACGTAAACGAGTGAGTTCTTAATTTTATTGCACTTACTTTCACTGTGTCTTGTAACCTATAATTTGTGATGGAACGTGAATATCTCATCCCTGTCTTAGATCTAAAATATGTTCTAGCCACCCTAACATAGTGGGGGGAAAAGGAATAAATGCCCTTCAATCCATTATGGAGAGTAGAATGAACCGATAGTGGCCATTGACTTCTCTAGCTATGGCACATTTTTTCCTACACTTATTGAGAGCGGAATGAATCCAAAAATTAGGAGCATTTATAATTGCCGTGAATAGTTCTAATTGAGTCTTTTCATGCATATTTGGATTAACCTTAAATTATATAAAACTATGTCGAAGTAATAATTAATGTGATTTTAGATAAATATTTATATGTTTAATTTGATTCTACATGGAAGAATTGATTATGGGTTTTAAATTAATTTTAAGTTGAAGCAACTTTAGATATTTTTGCATTTCATTAAAAAATTTATATTGAAATTTATTACTAATTTGTTTTTAGAATATAAACATTCAAACATAAATTACGTCACTTAATTAATTTTAACTAAAATCAATTTTGCAAAATCAATTCACTTCAAAATCATTTTTGCAAATACTCATTCAAACACACACTCTGTTGTTGTATTTGTCCATAATCACAAACCACAACCTAATCTCAAACTCACGAGCATAATTAATCACAAATAAAAATAGTTTGAGACTTGTGACTTCATATTGTTCTCAAAGACTTATCCGGGTGGTACACAAGTCTCCAAAAATTTAATAAACTCCTACATTTTACAAACCCAGACTGACCCATCGGGTCTACTTGGTTAGGCCAAATTTAACCAATTTTTTTGGAGCATAAAATTAAGAAGCCCAACTCGACCTAATGTATAGATTGTTCGAATTGAGTCATCGGGTTAAGCCCAATTTACCACCTCTACCTACGATAGACAAGTTTACCTGTTATTTACATTTTATAACCAATTTAATTCAAGAATAGCCTTATATGCACATTCACTTCCCCAATCTTGTGTTGTATTAAGGTAAAGGGATAGTTAACCTTTAATTATGTCCTCCCTTCACTTTTTAGGTGTGCATTTAGATAAGTATTTGCATACTTAGTTTTAGAAGATTTTTTTTTTATATATTTAAATTGATTAAAGGTGATTTAAATTGAAAGTGAATAAAAAAAATTGGATTTTTTTTTATTTAAAAAGTTATTTTGGCATATATAATCAATGATATTTAAACAATTTTTAATGAAAATTACTTTTAAATATATACTTACAAAAGGTTTTTAATTCCTTTTATTAGAATAAAACTATATATACGACATTTTAACCTTTGAAGGCAAACTTTGGAGAATTTAATGTGAGTATAAGATAATTGTATGGTTGTAACTACGAGTTAATGAATGCAAATAACTAAAATGTTTAGATCAAGATTAAGTTTGAAATTGTTGAGTGACAACATAATGGGTTAAAGGGGTTTATAAGTGTCAATTTAAGGACACTTCAACAGCTTAATTATAGAGGAGATCCATATAACACCCCTACTTTTGTATATTAATTATTCTGTATGTTTAAAAATTGTTTTTAAGTCATCAATGTATTTAGAAAAATTAATAATAATTTTAGAAATTTTTCTAGAATTTATTGAGATAATTTTGTAAAATGACAAAAATACCCCTAGTTGACTGTTGGAACCAATCGGAGACTTTTTGACCTCAAAATATTTTGAAAATTTTATATTAAATATCTCTCATTATAAAAACTTTATTTTGAGAGAAAAGTAGTGAAAATATAATAATCCTATTTTAATTCTTCCACTGTTTTTTATATATATTTGGCACTACAATTCTGAAAAATCGGAAAGGGATTTTGAAATTCTGACTCCCACCATTTTGCTCAAAATCTCAAGAGCTATTTAATCGTAATTTTTAATAATTTTTCCGAGCCGGAGCGTGGAGAAATTAGAAAATGACAATTTTATCCCTATTTCTCAACATTAAGAACTGACATGAGGAAAAGATTCAATTGACATTAAAATGTCAATTTGAGCTTGGAATTATGTCATATATATTAAAATATAATTTTGGGAATTTTTGGGAATTTTCTAGAATTTCTGTGTAAAATGACCAAAATGCCCTTGCGTGTCTAATAAGCCAGCCAGTACTGGTTTGACACTCAAAAAGGGTGAAAATAGTAATTTTAGTTTAATTATGGGTAAAATATTTAATTTTATAATTTTGATACAAAATTTTGGTATTTATTGAATTAAAATGGATTTTCTATGAATTTTCTAGCTTAAAAATATAAAATAAAAACATATAATTTGAAATAAATTAATAAAAATTAAAATTTATTATTAGAAATTTATTTTTGATGAAAAATTAATGTATTTATCCAGTTTTGCATTAAAATACATTATTTTGATATTAAAAGCTAATTTTTCAAGTTTAGGCGTTTTTGTCGGTACCGGTTAATTCACCTACAGATAAAATTTGACACATGGAGGCTTGGGACAGCTGGTGGAGCACGTCCCCAACCCTAAAATAGGTGATTCACCACCTATTTGAGATATGTGTCCCTAAATTGGATTAAAAATAAATAAAAATTGGATTTATGACATAATGGTGACATAATGGATGATGTAAATATTTGGACACCTAACCCCCCTCCTTCTTCTATAAATAGGCCTCAAATTTTTCAGATTTTCACTCATCCTTTCCTCTCCCAAGCTAGAGAGCTTCTCTTTCTAAAGTTTTCTCTCTCTAAAATATTTTTTTATCTAGTTTTTATGTTAAAATTTTGCTAATTTTCAACTAGTAGAATTTCTCCTCTTAGAAGCTTTGCACCAACAATTCCATCCTCTTCATCAACTATCTTAGAGGTAATGGGGGGAGTGGGGTTGGTTCTAAATTACTGTCACTTTGCATGTTGGTAGGAAGGGTTTTCTCCTAAACCCGTTTAGGCTTAAATTTTAGTATTGTTATTATTGTTTAAAGTTAAACTTTAATTTTTACTAAGTTGTTACTCTGCCCAAATTTAGATTATTAAATCATAATTACTAAATTGTTACTCTGCTCAAATTTTAATTATTAAATTATACTTGCTAAGCTGTTACTCTGTTCAATTTTAGAAAATTAAAATGCGCTTGCTAAGCTGTTACTCTGCTCAATTTTAGAAAATTAAAATGTATTTATTTAGTTGTTATTCTGCCAAAATTTTAGTAATTATACTATAATTGCTATGTCGTTATTCTGTTAAAATTCTGGTATTGTGCAATTTCTGCAAAATAAGGCAGAAATGTTGATTGTACTGGTGCTCAAGTTAAATGAGACCAGGGAAACCTCTGCTTGAGAAGTTAGGAATTGATAGTTTAGTGAGTAATGTAAAGCAAGTGACATGTAGTGACATGGCACCTTGCTAGGGAAGCCACAGTTTGGTACGCTGAGGAATGAAAGGCAGGGACCCACTTGCAGAGGTCTTGGGGGTAGGCATCGAGTGGTGAAGGTCCCAATGGCCAGGGTAGCGCCCTTGAGCCGGGATATTCGCCTGACCAAACTCGATAACCCCGACAACTGCTCAGCATTCCAAGATTGGTTTGAGAGTATACTTCTATAATGGATATCCTAAATTGTTCTTTTGTTCCTTAATGATGACGAGGATTGTACCATGTGATGGTGTTGAGAGAGGTATATGTACTCCCAGTCACTTCCCAGGTTCTGTTGAGAACTATTACCCACTAATGGGAAGTATGGATCCATACCTAGTCAAGGGTAGTCGGATACAACTGAGAATGAATCTTAGGATCTCTTGTGTTGTCAGTTGTGTTTTGTCTTTGTTTTATGGTAGATTTCCTACCGCACATGTAAAAGTGATTTTAGAACAAAACACCTCACTCCATTATTTTCTTTTGTGTATGATTGGTCGTGATTATTGAAGACAACATTAACGCTCCGTGATGCTGAGTACGAGATAGAGAACGTCTCAACGAAGGAGGACCTGAAGACCTATAGTATTTTCTTTTTGTATAAGGGATAGGGTAGATAAATACTGCTCTGTATAGGATCTCTTTGATGTATATAGTGGGCTAGGTAGTATATGTATTTCAATGTACTTTTGTTTCTGACTGTTATGTATTACTCAAACCATGATGTATAGTTTTATGAAATATATGTATATATCTTTCATATTTTATTACCATTTCCAAATTCTGTTAAGTTTGGAATTTCTTTTAAAACTGAAAAATTTTACACACATTTTTATTTACTTAAACTTAATAACTAAATTAATATGAATTATATTTAAAATTAAATGGGTGTTACAATCCACATAGTGTTATTAGAATTAGACCAATTAGTGACTCAGTTAAGGTATTGAGTTAGTGGTTCACAAGTTGGATCAGTGAATCAGTGGTTGAACAGCATAAATCAATATAATATAACATAATATAATACTACCTCTGGTCTTTTATATAAGCAAAAAATAATAGTATTTTTTAACACTATCATTTATTGCTTATATAAAGGACTAGAGATAGTATAATATATTTATCATTAAAGTGTATTTAATATATATATATATATATATATATATATATATATATATATATATTAATATTATACACTCATGAAAATGTATTTGGACAATGTATTTTTCACTTGGATAGTGTGCCTATGATTCTTTTTATAATTTTCGATTTCCAAAGTCAAATTGCAAGAATCATTGCATTATTACGGGCTATACATAAGGACTAAGAAGGCTAAACAACTAAAGCCTATCCCATCAAATTAATATTTAAAATTCAAATTTGTATCTACCCCTTCTTCTCAATTCTCTCTCTCTTTCGTTAAGAAAGATAATCTCTATTACTGATATGTATTATTCTCCTTCTTCTTCTTCTCAATCCTCTCTTTTTCGTTCATCTTTGTTATCTCCTCCTATGTCTCATTGTTGTTAGACTCCAACCACCACCACACCATTATCATGTACTACACCAGTCTCTATAAAAGGTCGAACAATAAGTTGAAGCCATAAGGTTACTAGTTTAAAAACTGCCACACACATCAATATCTTTACTCCAACATTGATTTAAGAAAATGGTTTAGGACTTATTCATCTTTCAATATGCCTTCACATTTCATTTTTTAACATGACTATCCAATTCACTACAATTCATCAAGTCACCATTTTTTTCTAAAAACCGGCTAAGTTAAGCCAAGTCATGTGCAATTATGATCGAAATAAACTACTTGGACTGGCCATATGTCCAATTCTTGGTCTGACCAGCCAATTCGGGCCGAATCTGATAACACTTTGTCTAGTGCATGGCCAGGTGGCCACCTACAAACACTTTGAGTTAATGAATGCAAATAACTAAAAATGCTTAGGTTAATATTAAGTTTGAAATTGAGTGACAACAAAATGGATTAAAGGGGTTTATAAGTGTCAATTTAAGGACACTTCAACAACTTAATTATAGAGGAGATCCACACAGTGTTATTAGAATTAGACCGATTAATGACTTAGTCAAGGTATTGAGTTATTGGTTCACAAGTTGGATCAGTGAGTCAATGGTTGAACAACATGAATCAATATAATATAACATAATATAATACTACCTTTGGTCCTTTATATAAGCAACAAATAATAGTGCTTTCTAACACTACCATTTGTTTGTATTTTATATATATATATATATATATATAAGGGAGGGATCAAATAACACCGGTGTAACTTACACCAACTATTACACCATTCAATAACTTTTAATTGGATAATTTTATCCTAAAACCCACCGTTGGATAGAAAGTTCCTTTAACATAGATCATATGTACAAAATTTTATATTAATCCAAAATTATTTGATACCTTATTCATATAGATCAAAATGGACGTAATATATACTTTTCAAAATATAGTAAAACATGAGTCATTTGATTAACTTCTTATTGTTATTCAATTTTGAAAAAATTTGACACAAACAATTTTGGTAATATGAAATTATTATTCAACGGTTGGATCGGTAAAAATCACATTCTATATCAAGTTATTGAATGGTGTAATAGTTGATGTAAGTTACACTGGTGTCATTTGATTCCTCCCCAAATATATATATATATATTATACACTCATGAAAATGTATATGGACAATGTGTTTTTAGAATCATACTTTACAATACAATGATTCTCCTAATGCACATTATGTCAGATTATTAGGGTTTTTGAGTTTTGAGGAATACATGGATCCATAGGGTTGATTAAATAACAGCAGCAGAATCTTAACAATGATCACGAACAATCAGTGTGATGATCTTCCTCAACCAAATCATCGGATTCCTTATATGGGACTTGATGTTCCTATTTTGATGGGGAGAATGAGAGACGTCTTTTGATTTGGTGTATTGGGGACCATAACCATGCCTTAGGTTTTAACCTATTAGGGTTCCCATTATTCCCTAATGGCCCAAACTAGGTTTCCACTCATTAAGCCCATATCGTTTTTTGTTGGTAGTCTAACGGGCTCACTAAAATAGATCACTTATATTAAGCCCAATTTAAATAGTAAATAGCTATTGTATAAATATTATAATATGTAGCCCACATTAATTAATTAAGAATTATAAAATTCCTAACAATCTCTCACTTGGGCTTCATATTAACCTTAGGCATTTATATCACAAAAATTCCTTAGGCGCACAATCGTATGCTATTTACTTTTAGACTCCCCTGAAACAATCTGGTCCATCTTGTATAGCAACAGGGAACCACTGTAGCTTTCATCACAATCCAATGTGACAAAACCACGATAATCACCACAGCTACATATACTAAATGACATAGATCAAATATGGATGAGTGACATGGAAATTACATGCAATGTGATCTTAATCACGTCTATTTCCAACTAGTCCTTCTTTAGTCTTTAGTGAGATTAATCTGAACTCCTGAAATGTAACATAATCGTTACACGTAAAGAGACATAAGCAAGTTCAAAATAGAATAACAAACCATCAACTTTATTCTGCAGAAAATTAAATAACATAAAATGTCCAAAGTAAAACATATAGACTCCCACTAAACTACGGTATCCTCAGGAATAATACCCACATGAGCAATGTGCTCATGAAAAACCTTAGGTATCAAGCCCTTAGTCAGTGGATCAGCTAGCATAAAATTTGTCCCTACATGTTCTATGGAAATCTATTTGTTTTGAACTCTTTCTTTGACCACCAGAAAGTTGATGTCAATGAACTTTGATTTTGTAGTACTCCTATTGTTATTGGAGTAAAGAACTGTTGAGTTATTGTCACAGTAAATTTTTAATGGCCTCTCAATGCCATCAACTACACGCAAACTAGTGACAAAGTTCCGTAGCCATATCCCATGGTTGGACGCCTCAAAACAAGCAATGAACTTTGCAGCCATAGTTGAAGAAGCTATAAGAGTCCGTTTAGCAGACTTCCAAGAGATAGCTCCTCCAGCCAACATATAGATGTATCTAGACGTGGAGCGTTTGCTATCTTGGCATCCAGCAAAATCGGAGTCAGAGCATCCAACAATCTCTAAACTATTAGACTTCCGATAAGTGAGCATATACCCTTTTGTTCTCTTTAAATAACGCATTACACGTTTGACTGCCTTCCAATGCTGCATTCCAGGATTACTCAAGTATTTACCCAAAACTCTCATTACAAATGCTATGTCGGGACGAGTACAAACTTGAGTATACGTTAGACTTCCTACTGTTGATGTATAAGGAATCTTTTGCATCTCATTTCTTTCAAATCATTATTGGGGCATTGTCTGAGACTGAACTTGTCTTCTTTAGCTATGGGGGTATCTCCTGGTTTACTATCTTTCATGCCGAATCTATCTAGGACTTTATCGATATAATTCTCTCGTGACAACCTTAAGATACCTTGAGAACAATCTCTTAGTATCTTAATACCCAACACAAAAAGGCTTCCCCAAGATCTTTCATTTCAAAATTCTTTGTCAGAAATCTCTTGGTTTCGTGCAATAAGCCTATATCGCTGCTAACAAGCAGTATATCATCGACATATAATACAAAGAACATGTATTTACTCCCACTGAACTTGTGGCAAACACAGTCATCAACTACATTTGCCTCAAAACCATATGAAGTAATGACTTGATGGAACTTGTGATACCATTGACGAGAAGCCTGTTTGAGACCATAGATGGATTTCTTTAGTTTGCATACCATAGACTTTGAGTCACTTGGCACAAAGTTTTCTGGTTGCACC
This sequence comes from Spatholobus suberectus, assembly GCA_004329165.1. Classification (NCBI taxonomy): domain Eukaryota; kingdom Viridiplantae; phylum Streptophyta; class Magnoliopsida; order Fabales; family Fabaceae; genus Spatholobus; species Spatholobus suberectus. The sequence continues at coordinate 915,769 of CM014732.1, read as the reverse complement.
ATGTAAATCGTTTCTTTAATGTCACCATTTAGAAACGCAGTCTTGACATCCATCTAATGAAGCTCTAAGTCAAAATGAGCTACCAGTGTCATAATTGTTCTAAAAGAATCCTTTGAAGATACTGGAGAAAAGGTTTCTTTGTAGTCAATGCCTTCCTTTTGAGTGAAGCCTTTAGCAACTAGACGAGCCTTATATATCTCGATATTACCCTTTTAATCCTTCTTGGTTTTAAATACCCATTTACAACCAATAGGTTCCACACCTTCAGGTAATTCGACGAAATCCCAAACGTCATTGTCTTGCATAGACTTTGTCTCATCCTTCATGGCATCAATCCATTTTTGAGAGTTGAACTGTGCATAGCTTGACAGAAGTTGATTGGATCATCCTCTGTTAAACTGACGCCATCCTCATGTTCTTGGAGAAAGACAATATAATCATTGAAATTGCACTTCTCCTCTCTCTAGTGGATCTCTTTAATGGCACTTCTTGAGGTTGTTGAGGTTGCTCTTTAATGGTAAAGAAGAATGACTAATCATACTTCTCACCATATCCTTAAGAGTCTGGTTTCTTCGTTCTGCTACACCATTCATGCTAGGTTTGCCCGGCATTGTGTATTGTGGAACAATTCCACACTCTTTGAGAAAAAAGCGCAAAAGGTCCTAGACGTTGTTCACCTGATCCGTCATATCTACCATAGAATTCACCACCACGATCAGATTTGACAGGCTTAATTTTCTTTCCAAGTTGAAGTTCAACTTCAGCCTTGAAAGATTTGAAAACGTCTAGGGATTGGGACTTCTCATGTATTAAATATAGGTAGTCGTATCTAGAGTAATCATCAATGAACGTAATGAAATATTGTTGTCCATTCCAAGAAGCCGTGGGGAAAGGATCACAAATGTCTGTATGTATTAGTTTTAAGACATCCTTAGCTCTTTCGGCACCTAATTTTCTTATGTTTGTTCATTTACCCTTGATGCATTCAACATAGACTTCAAAATCTGATAAATCCAAGGGTTCAAGAATTTCATCTGACACAAGTCTTTGAATTCTCTGTTTAGAGATGTGGCCTAAACGCTTGTGCCATAAGGTGGCTGAATTCTCATTTAATTTTTGCTTTGTACCACGTGAACTTGTTTGCAGTATTTCATTATGAGAACTAACAACATCAAGCATATATAGATTATCAATTAAAGAACCAGAACCAATGACATTCAAATTTTGGTAGAGACTAAATTTATTATCTCCAAATGAACAAGAAAATCCAAATTTGTCCAAACTAGAAATAGGAACCAAATTCCGTCTAAAAGACGATACCACAAAAGTCTCAAATAAATCCAAATGAAATCCAGTTTTCAAATGTAATCTAAAAGTTCCAATAGCCTCCACTGCAACTTTATTGCCGTCACCCACAAAAATGAATCTTTCATCATCACTTGGCGGTCGACTCCACAGTCAACCCTGCATGGTTATACTTATGTGAGTAGTAGCACCAAAATCCACCCACCAAGTATCCTTAGGTACAAAAGTCAAATTAACTTCAGAACAAATTAGAGCAAGAAATTTACCTTTCCTTACACGCTATGCGGCGTACTTGGAACACTCTTTCTTTATGTGTCATGACTTCTTACAGAAGAAGCAAGTAAATTCCTCATTCTTCTTTTGTTTCTTTTGCTGAGAAGACCCTTCCACAGCATCCCTAGTTTTCTTTCTTTTCTTATTTGAGAGGTCAAAGTCAAATGAGCACTTTTAGTCTTATCTCTCTGCAGCCTTTCTTCCTCTTGCACACAGTGAGATATAAGCTCATTGAGGGACCATTTGTCCTTCTGAGTGTTCTAACTCACTTTGAATTGCCCAAAGTGTGCAGGAAGTGAGATCAAAACCAAGTGCACAAGCAAGTCTTCACCAATTTCTAGCTTGAGTGACTTGAGTTTGGATGCGAGATTAGACATCTCCATAATGTACTCCTTTATGTTCCCTTTGCCTTTATACTTCATGGAGATGAGTTTAGCCAAAGGTTACTCGTCTCCGCTTTTTCATTTTTGGCAAAGTATTGCTCAATTTCCTCAAGGAACTTCCTTGCACTCAGATTCTCAAAAATAGAGCCTCGAAATGTTTCCGGTATGGAACACCTCATGATCATTAAGCACATTCGGTTAGAGCAATCCCACTTCTCAATTTTAACCTCTTTAGGGTTTTCTGGAGTAGGAGTGAGTTTCTCTGTCCGAAGTACAAGATCCAAATCCATACAGCCGAGAATTATCTCTATGGCTTCTTTCCAGACCTTAAAATTCGTCCCATTTAGCATTGGGGTACTATTAACTTGAGTAGAAACATTCACAACACTAGCAATAGAAACTAAAAAAATAAAAAAGTTAATAATATGTTCAGTAATAATAAGCAAGTCTCATAAAATACAACAAGACATGTGCAGATAATCCATATAATAGACCCATCCCAAGATACCAAGCACAACATTAATTCCTAGTCTTTGGACAGAGAAATTAATTTGTAAATGGTACTCTTAATGCAACGATCAAATATTGACAATTAGTTCGGTCAAATTGTAACACCCCAATTTTTGGAAAAGGGTAAAATGACTATTTTGCCCCTAAAAGGACTATATAATTGAGAAAATAGATAAAAATAGTTAGAAGTGTCTAAAATTTATTTTAAGTCATTTATGTGCTTAGAATAATCAACAATAATTTTAAAAAAATTTCAGAAATTTATTAAGACAATTTTTGTGAAATGACCAAAATACCACTAGTTGACTGCGAAAGCAGACTAGAGACTTTTTGACTTCAAATTATTTTGAAAATTTTATACTAGTTATATTTTAATTATAAAAATTTTATTTGAAAGAAAAATAATAAAAAAATATAACACTCTTATTCCTGTTTTTCAACTATTTTTCTAATAATTGACTAGTTAATTCTGAAAAATCAGGAGGGAATTCCAAAATTCTAATTCCCACCATTATGCTCAAAATTTCAAGATCTATCTAATCGTGATTTTTAATAATTTTTCGAGTCGGAGTCTAGAGAAATTAGAAAATGACAATTTTGTCCCTATTTCTCAGTATTAAGGGCTGACATGAGAAAAGATTCAATTGACATTAAAATGTCAATTTGAGCTTGGAATCATGTCATATATATTAAAATATAATTTTGGAAATTTTCTGGAGTTCCTGTGTAAAATGACCAAAATGCACCTAAGTGTCCGATAAATCAGCTAGTATTGGTTTGACAACCAACAAAAGGTGAAAATTGTAATTTCAATTTATTTATAAGTAAAATATTTAATTTATAATTTTCATAAAACTTTTGGTATTTATTGAATTAAAATGGATTTATTATGAATTTTTTTAGCTTAAAAATACAAAATAAATAGATAAAATTTGAAATAAATTAATAAAAATTAAAATTAATTATTAGAAATTTATTTTTGATGAAAAATAATGTATTTTTCCAGTTTTACATTCAATTTCATTTTTTTAATATAAAAGTCTATTTTTTTCAAGTTTAGGCAATTTTATCAGTACCAGTTAATTACCCGCAGATAAAATTAACATCGAGAAGGTGGACAGTTAAGGGAGCACGTCCACAACCTAGGAATAGCTTATTCATCACCCTATTTTTGATATGTGTCCCTAAATTAATTAAAAATGAATCAAAAATAAGATTTATGACATAATGACTTATGTCATCAAAGTGGACACCTAAGCCTTCTCTTCCTCTATAAATACCTCCCATCCTTGGTCATTTTTCACACACCTCTCCCTCTCTCAAGCCACCAAATTCTTAGAGAGATTCTCTCTCTAGAAGAAATTTTCTTTTACTTTGCTTTTATGCTAAAATTTTACTAGTTTTCCAATAACTAGTAAAGTTCTCTTCCTAAGAGCTTTGCCTCAACAATTCCATCATCTTCATCAACCACCTTAGAGGTAATGGGGGGAGTAGGGTTGGTTCTAAATTATTGTCACTTTGCATGTTGGTAGGAAGGGTTTTCCCCTAAACCCGTTTAGGCTTAAGTTTTATTATTGTTATTATTGTTTAATGTTAAACTTTAATTTTTACTAAGTTGTTACTATGCCCAAATTTAGATTATTAAATCATGATTACTAAATTGTTACTTTGCTCAAATTTAAATTATGAAATATATTTGCTAAGTTGTTACTCTGTTCAATTTTAGAAAATTAAAATGCATTTGCTAAGCTGTTATTATGCTCAAATTTAGAAAAATGTATTTATTTTGTCGTTATTCTACTAAAATTTTAGTAATTAAATTATAATTGCTATGTCGTTATTCTACTAAAATTTTATATGATTACTAAATCATTAATCTGTTAAAATTCTAATATTGTGCAATTTCTGCAATATAAGGCAAAAATACTGATTGTACTAGTGCTCAAATTAAATGAGACCAGGGAAACCTCTGTTTGAGAAATTAGGAAGTGATAAATTAGTAAGTAATGTAAAGCAAGTGACATGTAGTGGCATGGCACCCTGCTAGGGAAGTTACGGTTTGGTACACTGCGGGATGAAAGGCAGGACCCATGATTAGGTCTAGAGGGTATGGTATCGAGTGGTGAGCGTCCTAATGACCAAAGTAGCGCTCTTAAGTTGTGACAATCACTTAACCAACTTGATAACCCTAATAACTACTTAGCATTACCGGGATTGGTGAGAGTATACCTTTATAATGATTATCCTAAATTGTTATTTTGTTCCTCAATGATGATGAGGACTGTACCATGAGATGACGTTGAGAGAGGTATATGTACTCCCAGTTACTTTCCAAGTTCTGTTAAGAACTATTACCTACTAATGGAAAGTATGGATCCATATCGAGTCAAGGATTGTATAACATAGAATAAACTTTAGGTTCCCTTTTTATTGTCAACTATGTTTTATTTGTATTGTGTGGCAGAATTCCTACCATACATGTAAAAGTGATATTAGAACAAATCACCCCACTCTATTACTTTTTCTTTTATGCATGATTAATTGCGGTTAATGAATACTCGACTATTGATGAAGACCTATAAGGCTAGTATGATAGTTTGTTATTTTATGGGATAGGGTAGACAGACACTGCTCTGACTATGATCTTTTTGATGTATTGGGAATAAGTAGTAATTATTTTTATGTCTATTTCAATCCCCCTGTATTTCAGTTATTTTTCTGATTATGAAATCATGATGTACTGTTCCATGATAAATACATACAGATTTTATTTTTTATTGTCATTTTCAAATTCTGTTAAATTTACAAATTTCTATTATTAAAAGCGGAGAAAACATTTTACTTGCATTTTTAAATAAGTAAATAAGTATGGGTTGTGTTCAATGTGAATAGGTGTCACACAAATAATAGCCTTTCTTTGGACCGACTATTATTCACATGAAAAAAAAACTTTATAATTGTCACATATTTATCATCACAGGTACAACATTATTTAGCCAAATTGTGTCTTCCTTTGGGCCGAACACAATTCGCATACATAATATTATACTAACATCTATGCAATTTTAATTAGATCAATTTCCACAATAGAGATTACTTTGGTAATATATTGCTTCAACCAATTTGATCACAAATTACTAGACAAATATAAATAAATATAGAGGGTCCATAATCTACCAAATTTGCAGTAAAATGTGACAGCACACAAGCATTTAAATATATATATACATACCGCAAAGCATTATCAATATACTTTTAATTTGCAAATCACTGGATCCATAAATATCGAAAATATATATGTATATATCCAAATCCGAATCATGTTATTGCCTTACAAATGAAAAAAAAGACATGCAAATCAAAAAAAGGATAAAAAACTGAGTTGCTGGATCCGAATGGCAATTTCTATAATATATATACTGATACGTAAAGCAATACCATCACCGTAAGCCTAATAATATGCCATTTACGTTTAGGACATTAAATCACGAATAGAAGAACCATTTGACATTTATATATAGAAGGCAATATGTAAACATGTAGTGCGGAGGTCCCCAAAAAAAAAAACAAAACTTGAATGCCGAAACCCTTTTTATATATATACGAAAAAGGGGAATTGAATTTCTTTATCGAATATATATATTGATCGGCATGAAAAAAAAATTCCCAAATTAGGGTTCATACAAATTAGGGGGAAAAACAGGCATTGAATAAAATGCATCCAAGCATAAAGAAAGCCACAATATAAATCCCAATAATCTAACAATAATAGAGGCTCTGATACCACTTGTTAGAATCATACTTTACAATACAATGATTCTCCTAATGCACATTATGTCAGATTATTAGGGTTTTTGAGTTTTGAGGAATACCTGGATCCATAGGGTTGATTAAATAACAGTAGCGGAATCTTAACGATGATCACGAACAATCGGTGTGATGATCTCCTCAACCAAATCACCGGATTCCTTAGACGGGACTTGGTGTTCCTCTTCTAATGGGGAGAATGAGAGACGTCTTTTGATTTAGTGTATTGGGGACCATAACCATGTCTTAGGTTTTAACCTATTAGGGTTCTCATTATTTCCTAATGGGCCAAACTGGGTTTCCACTCATTAAGCCATATCGTTTTTTGTCGGTAGTCTAACGGGCTCACTAAAATAGATCACTTATATTAAGCCCAATTAAATAGTAAATAGCTATTATATAAAGTTATAATATGTAGCCCATATTAATTAATAAGAATTATAAAAATCCTAACATTTTTCACTTGGATAGTGTGCCTACGATTCTTTTTATAATTTTCGATTTCCAAAGTCAAATTGCAAGAATCATTGCATCTCACTCTATAGTTATAGAGACGAAGAAGCTATAAACAACTAAAGCTTATCCCATCAAATCAATATTTTAAAAGGCAATTTGTATGTGCCCCTTCTCTCAATTCTCTCTATTCTATTAAAAAAGATAATCTCTATTATTGAATGTATATTCTCCTTCTTCTTCTAACCCTCTCTCATTTCATTCATCTTTGTTATCTCCTCCTATGTCTCATTGTCGTTAGACTCCAACCACCACCACCCATATCATGCACTACACCAGTCTTGTAAAAGGCTGAATAATAAGTTGAAGCCATAAGGTTACTAGTTTAGAATCTGCCACAACATCGATATCCTTACTCCAGCGTTGATTTAAGAAAATGGTTCAAGATTGATTCATCTTTCAGATGCCTTCACATTTCATTTTTTAGCATGACTATCCAATTCACTACAAATCATCAGGTCGTCTTTTTTTTTTCTTCTAAAAACCGGCCGAGTTAAGTCAAGTCATGTGTAGTTCTAATTGAATAAACTACTTGGACCGACCATATGCCCAATTCTTGGTCTGACTGGCCAATCTGGACCGAATCTAATAACACTTGTCTAGTGCATGGCCAGATGGCCACCTACAAACACTTGAGCCTCAGTAAACATGGTGCTTAATGGGGAAGAGTCAAAACTTAGAGAAGATTAGCATACCTTGTGAGAGAGACCTCTTGGTATTATATAATGGTCTAGAGATGGAGCAAATGGATTAAGTGAGAGTTGGTCACCTACTTATCAATTAGGTATGGGTGTGACTAAAGTGTGTGGCTGAGTTATGTTGACTTAAGGTGAGGTGCTAAAGTGTAGGTCCAAATCAAAATCATAAATACACCACCTCATGACTCATTTGTCTAAGAGAAAAGATACATGTTAAAGATAAAATAATAGGGTCATTTAAGTGAGAATAACAACATTGAAAAAAAAAAGGAAAAAATGAAAAAATAGTTATATGTACACACAAACAAACATTGCAAAATTGCTTTCAATAATCATTAAGTTTGGATTGAGATTGAAATTTAGCCTACAAATTTAGGATGTCTATTTCTTTCAAATTTAATAGTCGATTGGTGATTGTTTCTATAAAAGATATTTAGTTGGTTTTTTTTTTTTTATGTATAGATATTTAGTTCATAATAGAGCCTTTTGTTTTGGGGTATTTTTCATCTTCGTGATTCTTTATTTTAATTAATTAGCTAATTATTTGCACCTTTTTTTATGCATTATTGGGTATTTGATTGAAACTCGTTTGTACACTCATTTTTTATTTCGGTCATAATAAATCTGGTTTATTGTTTTAAAGATTGGATATTTTTAATCCTTGCATTGAGAAGCTTTTGTTATATATTTATTTGATTGCTTTTCGCAAATTCTTGTAGGTATAAGGAGACACGTCTTTCAATAATTGTTATTGTTTGTGCTGTTCCCTTTTTTTTTGTTTTTTTGTTTTGTAAAATATCAATATTCGGTTTGATGCCTTAAGATTGAAATACCCGATAAGTTACAAGTTACAAATCCAAATTCCAATAGAGACCACAAAAGAAAAAAATTTTTTTTTTTATTTTTTCCCACGTGAATACCCTATCATGTAATCCAATAAAAACGATTTTTGGGGGATTAAAACTACTTGGTAGAGGTTTGTATCAATTTTATTTTATTAGATCAAATGTGTTTCTAAGTTTAAGGAAATTAAAGTTAGACAGCTAACAATTTTAGAATTTAGATTGGATAATGATAACATTGTACATAGTCTATACAATTTTAAGATAGGTTGATATAAGTTATGATTTTAATCTCTCCTTTTTTTCTCACTCTTAAGAAATCGATAGTTTTTATTTTTATTTTTTTGATACCATGAAATCTTCATTAATGACATATGTAAAAGAGCATATTAATATGGGTTAAATTTAGAGGAAAAGGTTAGCCTTTCACAAAGTGATAAATTAAGGTTCAAATCTTCGTTGAAAAAGGTACATACATTTAATGCCCAACAATACCTTAAACAAGATTATCTTCGAAAGAGAATACTGTAAAAATAAATAAATAAATTAAGGAGCGTAAGGTGGGTCTCCACCCTTCTCTCCCAAAACTATTTACAAAAGCTATATATATATATATATATATATAAAAGTATATGTATCTATAATATTTACTAATATACTAACATGGTATGATATGATTAGCAGATAACTATATCTTTTAAATATGTGGTCGGGGTCCTTTCACATACATCATATTTACAAAATTTATATTAATTCAACATTATTTGATAATTTTTCTTTAAGCATACATTCATCATGGGTGAGAGTATATTGGCATATTATGTGCATGATCAAATTATACCAATGTAACTTACACTAACTGTTATACCATTTAATTTTTTTATAGAATTTTATCTCAATCTACTATTGGATTAAAAACTCCTTCACATACATCATATTTACAAAATTTATATCAATTCAAATTATGTGATAATTTGATTCTTAGTGTGTGATCAAATTACATTGATGTAATTTACAGCAAATATTACATCATTCAATAATTTTTATTAGATAATTTTCACAAAACCTAATATTGGATTAAAAACTCCTTTCACATACATCATATTTACAAAATTTATATTAATTTAAATTATTTATAACTCATTTATATACATCAAAATTAACAAAATATTACATTTAAAATATATACAAATATATGTACAAAAAAAATATATACAAATATAAATCATTTGATCACATTCCTATTATTGTTCAAACTTGATAAAGTTTGACATAAATAATCAAGTTATATATAATTATAATTCAATGATTGAATAGATAAAAATCACATTTTATATAAATTATTGATGGTGTAATTGTTAATATAAGTTACATTGGTGTAATGGGATAGGGCTGTACAAAAAATGGGTACCTTAAAAATCGATCAAACTGAACTACTTTGAAAAAGGATTCAATTAATCAAACCATTTTATAAAGTGGTTCGGTTTAGATTTTTTCAAAAATGGTTTGATTTTTTTAGATTTGGTTCGATTCGGTTTGGTTATTCATTTTATACTCATGTATGGTTCGGTTTTTCAAAGAACTAAATTGATCCACTTTATGAATTTTTTTAAAAGTAGTTTGTTTCGAATTTTTTCAAAAATGGATCGAGTTTTTAGATTTGGATCGATTCAATTTTAGAGTGGTTCATATCAGTTTAAATTTTTTGCACACCCCTATAAGGGGAGGGGTACTAATGTAACTTATAATGACTATTACATTATTAATAACTTTATAGAATGTGATTTTTATCAATATAACTGTTAAATTATAACTTTATATTACCTTGATTGTTTGTATCAA
>CM014732.1:850587-899020 GCA_004329165.1 Spatholobus suberectus | reverse complement strand
GAGGTTAGTACGCATGAGGTTATAGGTTCTAATTTTAGTGTGATTATAATTTAGTTAATTATCTTAATTAATATATTTTATTTTGTTAGCCATGTCAGCATTAAACTAACTAGATTCAATGTTAAGGACTAAAAATAACATTAAGATTATGTAGTAATTTATTAGTCCTTAATATATATAATTTATTTAGACGCTTATAATTTATTTTTAATATATTACTTTTGAGATTATTTTTATATTTCAATTCATGAATTTGACTTATTGTAATATAATTTATTTTTTAATATATCATAGGCAGTAATTTTGTCTCCAAAGACAAAAGTAATATATTAAAAGTAAATTAAAAGCGCCTAAGTAATTATAATTTTTTTTAAAAACAATACATGTTAAAAGTAAATTAGTCAATTGAAAAGTAAAACAATATTAAAAAATCAAAATAATTGTTCATAATATATTAAAAATTAAAAATAAATTATTATAATTACCTTATTATATAAAATAAATACATTATTTACTTAAATTATACACCTAAAAATAGTTTTATTATCTTAATTTTAAAATATTCTTCACTATCTTAATCATTTTATTTTCATTTTTTAGTCATGTTAGTACTAAACTAACTAGAGTTAATAGTAAAAAATAAAACACTAAGAAAATGTCAGAGATCTAAAAGTAACAAAAAATTTTGCAATGATTAAAATCAATCAAAGTCATACTTATAGGCACTTAAAACATATTTAAGCAATTTTAAATGTAAAAGAAAATATAAATAATGATGAAAAAAATCATAGTAAGATACAACGAATTAAAAAAAAGTTTGTCCAATTTTTATTGTATTAGACACAAAATACTAATATTTTAATTTTGTAATACACCAACGTTTAAATAATGCTAAGAAATCATATTCAAGATAACAATTTTTTTTTTCAATTTTTTCCAATTCATTTTCATTATATTCGTGGAATTAAAAAAAGAAATAAGAAATGAAAATTGAAAAAAAATGGCCCCTAACCATATCCTTTTGGTACTTATTTTTTCCAAAATAAAGAAAACAGTGCCCGTACAGTGTATTAATAAATAGATGAATACAGTTATAAGCGAGATAATTTATTATTATGAATAATAAATAATAATGGTGGAATGTTCAATTAATTTGGATATGGACGAGACAGAATCAGTGAGTTATTATGCAACCATAACCGCTGTTTAGAAGTTAGATGATGATTCATATTGTTTGTGATCAGGAATTTATTACTCTCTCTCCCTCTCTCTATGTCTAGATATAAGTATAAATCTAAAAGACTATTATAACATGTAGAAAACAAATTGATCAACTTGAATAATTGACTAATGTCTTTCTTGGGATCAACAAATAGGAATAACAATGGAACAATGACCACTTCAGAATCGTAGTCACAGGTCCTGGAGAAGAAAAAGAAAGAACATGCATAACAACTACGCTTACACGGCATATTTCGTTGACAAGTGGGTCATTGCCTTTCTATGGCTCAGCGCTAAGCAAATAGGAGGAAGATGTTGGCACAGTCCACGGAGCATTGGTCATCGTGGACTGTGGAACAATGCCATCGTGTTCGGGAAATCATCCAACTTGCATCAAGTACTCAATGCGATATTATTTCGTGATTGTTCTTCAAATTAATTAAAGGAGATTAATCTCAAAACTCAAAATCAAATAATATATTTGCAAAACCCTGAGAATTTAGGAGCATCGTGTGCATTTTATTTTATAATTTCAAAAGCAGATTATATTGCGTAAACGAGTGAGTTCTTAATTTTATTGCACTTACTTTCACTGTGTCTTGTAACCTATAATTTGTGATGGAACGTGAATATCTCATCCCTGTCTTAGATATAAAATATGTTCTAGCCACCCTAACATAGTGGGGGAAAAGGAATAAATGCCCTTCAATCCATTATGGAGAGTAGAATGAACCGATAGTGGCCATTGACTTCTCTAGCTATGGCACATTTTTTCCTACACTTATTGAGAGCGGAATGAATCGACAAATTAGGAGCATTTATAATTGCCGTGAATAGTTCTAATTGAGTCTTTTCATGCATATTTGGATTTACCTTAAATTATATAAAACTATGTCGAAATAATAATTAATGTGATTTTAGATAAATATTTATATGTTTGATTTGATTCTACATGGAAGAATTGATTATGGGTTTAAAATTAATTTTAAGTTGAAGCAATTTTAGATATTTTTGCATTTCATTAAAAAAATTATATTGAAATTTATTACTAATTTGTTTTTAGAATATAAACATTCAAACATAAATTACATCACTTAATTAATTTTAACTAAAATCAATTTTGCAAAATCAATTCACTTCAAATCATTTTTGCGAATACTCATTCAAACACACACTCTATTGTTGTATTTGTCCATAATCACAAACCACAACCTAATCTCAAACTCACGAGCTTAATTAATCACAGATAAAAATAGTTTGAGACTTGTGACTTCATATTGTTCTCAAAGACTTATCCGAGTGGTGCACAAGTCTCCAAAAATTTAATAAACTCCTACATTTTACAAACCCAGACTGACCCATCGGGTCTACTTGGTCAGGCCAATTTAACCAATTTTTTGGAGCATAAAATTAAGAAGCCCAACTCGACCTAATGTATAGATTGTTCGAATTGAGTCATCGGGTTAAGCCCAATTTACCACCTCTACCTACGATAGACAAGTTTACCTATTATTTATATTTTATAACCAATTTAATTCAAGAATAGCCTTATATGCACATTCACTTCGCCAATCTTGTGTTGTATTAAGGTAAAGGGATAGTTAACCTTTAATTATGTCCTCCCTTCACTTTTTAGGTGTGAATTTAGATAAGTATTCACATACTTAGTTTTAGAAGATTTTGTTTTTTTATTTTTAAATTGATTAAAGGTGATTTAAATTGAAAGTGAATAAAAAAAATTGGATATTTTTTTTATTTAAAAAGTTATTTTGGCATATATAATCAATGATATTTAAACAATTTTTAATGAAAATTACTTTTAAATATATACTTACAAAAGGTTTTTAATTCCTTTTATTAGAATAAAACTATATATACGACATTTTAACCTTTGAAGGCAAACTTTGGAGAATTTAATGTGAGTATAAGATAATTGTATGGTTGTAACTACGAGTTAATGAATGCAAATAACTAAAAATGTTTAGATCAAGATTAAGTTTGAAATTGTTGAGTGACAACATAATAGGTTAAAGGGGGTTTATAAGTGTCAATTTAAGGACACTTCAACAGCTTAATTATAGAGGAGATCCACATAGTGTTATTAGAATTAGACCAATTAGTGACTCAGTCAAGGTATTGAGTTAGTGGTTCACAAGTTGGATCAGTGAGTCAGTGGTTGAACAGCATAAATCAATATAATATAACATAATATAATATTACCTCTGGTCTTTATATAAGCAAAAAATAATAGTATTTTTAAACACTATCATTTATTGCTTATATAAAGGACTAGAGATAGTATAATATATTTATCATTAAAGTGTATTTAATATATATATTAATATTATACACTCATGAAAATGTATTTGGACAATGTATTTTTCACTTGGATAGTGTGCCTACGATTCTTTTTATAATTTTCGATTTCCAAAGTCAAATTGCAAGAATCATTGCATTCTTACGGGCTATACATAAGGACTAAGAAGGCTAAACAACTAAAGCCTATCCCATCAAATCAATATTTTAAAATTCAAATTTGTATCTACCCCTTCTTCTCAATTCTCTCTTTCTTTCATTAAGAAAGATAATCTCTATTACTAATATGTATTATTCTCCTTCTTCTTCTTCTTAATCCTCTCTCTTTCGTTCATCTTTGTTATCTCCTCCTATGTCTCATTGTTGTTAGACTCTAACCACCACCACACCATTATCATGTACTACACCAGTCTCTATAAAAGATCGAACAATAATTTGAAGCCATAAGGTTACTAGTTTAAAAACTACCACACACATCAATATCTTTACTCCAACACTGATTTAAGAAAATGGTTTAGGACTTATTCATCTTTCAATATGCCTTCACATTTTATTTTTTAACATGACTATCCAATTCACTACAATTCATCATGTCACCATTTTTTCTAAAAACCGGCCAAGTTAAGCCAAGTCATGTGCAATTTTGATCGAAATAAATTACTTGGACTGGCCATATGTCCAATTCTTGGTCTGACAAGCCAATCCGGGCCGAATCTGATAACACTTTGTCTAGTGCATAGCCAGGTGGCCACCTACAAACACTTTGAGTTAATGACTGCAAATAACTAAAAATGTTTAGGTCAATATTAAGTTTGAAATTATTGAGTGACAACAAAATGGATTAAAGGGGTTTATAAGTGTCAATTTAAGGACACTTCAACAACTTAATTATAGAGGAGATCCACACAGTGTTATTAGAATTAGACCGATTAATGACTCAATCAAGGTATTGAGTTATTGGTTCACAAGTTGGATTAGTGAGTCAATGGTTGAACAACATGAATCAATATAATATAACATAATATAATACTACCTTTGGTCCTTTATATAAGCAACAAATAATAGTGCTTTCTAACACTATCATTTGTTGCTTATATAAATGACTAGAGATAGTATAATATATTTATCATTAAAGTGTATTATATATATATATATATATATATATATATATATATATATATATATATATATATATATATATATATATATATAAGGGAGGGATCAAATGACACCGGTGTAACTTACACCAACTATTACACCATTCAATAACTTTTAATTGGATAATTTTATCCTAAAACCCACCGTTGGATAGAAAGTTCCTTTAACATAGATCATATGTACAAAATTTTATATTAATCCAAAATTATTTGATAACTTATTCATATAGATCAAAATGGACGTAATATATACTTTTCAAAATATAGTAAAACATGAGTCATTTGATTAACCTCTTATTGTTATTCAATTTTGACAAAATTTGACACAAACAATCTTGGTAATATGAAATTATTATTCAACGGTTGGATCGATAAAAATCACATTCTATATCAAGTTATTGAATGGTGTAATAGTTGATGTAAGTTACATTGGTGTCATTTGATTCCTCCCTAAATATATATATATATATATATATATATATATATATATATATATATATATATATTAATATTATACACTCATGAAAATGTATTTGGACAATGTGTTTTTAGAATCATACTTTACAATACAATGATTCTCCTAATGCACATTATGTCAGATTATTAAGGTTTCTGAGTTTTAAGGAATACATGGATCCATAGGGTTGATTAAATAACAGCAGCGGAATCTTAACGATGATCACGAACAATCGGTGTGATGATCTTCCTCAACCAAATCACCGGATTCCTTAGATGAGACTCGATGTTCCTCTCCTGATGGGGAGAATGAGAGATGTCTTTTGATTTGGTGTATTGGGGACCATAACCATGCCTTAGGTTTTAACCTATTAGGGTTCCCATTATTCCCTAATGGGCCAAACTAGGTTTCCACTCATTAAGCCCATATCATTTTTTGTCGGTAGTCTAACGGGTTCACTAAAATAGATCACTTATATTAAGCCCAATTTAAATAGTAAATAGCTATTGTATAAATGTTATAACATGTAGCCCACATTAATTAATTAAGAATTATAAAATTCCTAACAATCTCTCACTTGGGCTTAATATTAACCTTAGGCATTTATATCACAAAAATTCCTTAGGTGCGCAACCATATGCTATTTACTTTTAGACTCCCCTAAAACAATCTGGTCCATCTTGTATGGCAACAGGGAACCACTGCAGCTTTCATCACAATCCAATGTGACCAAACCACGATGATCACCACAGCTACATATACAAAATGACATAGATCAAATATGGATGAGTGGCATGAAAATTACATGCAATGTGATCTTAATCATGTCTATTTCCAACTAGTCCTTCTTTAGTGTTTAGTGAGATTAATCTGAACTCCTTAAAGGTAACATAATTGTTACATGTAAAGAGACATAAGCAAGTTCAAAATAGAATAACAAACCATCAACTTTATTCTGCAAAAAATTAAATAACATAAAATGTCCAAAGTAAAACATATAGACTCCCACTAAACTAAGGTATCCTCAAGAATAATACCCACATGAGCAATGTGCTCATGAAAAACCTTAGGTATCAAGCCCTTAGTCAGTGGATCAGCTAGCATAAAATTTGTCCCTACATGTTCTATGGAAATCTATTTATTTTGAACTCTTTCTTTGACCACCAGAAAGTTGATGTCAATGAACTTTGATTTTGTAGTACTCCTATTGTTATTGGAGTAAAAAACTGTTGAGTTATTGTCACAGTAAATTTTTAATGGCCTCTCTATGCCATTAACTACACGCAAACTAGTGACAAAGTTCCGTAGCCATATCCCATGGTTGGACGCCTCAAAACAAGCAATGAACTTCGTAGCCATAGTTAAAGAAGCTATAAGAGTCTGTTTAGCAGACTTCCAAGAGATAGCTCCTCCAGCCAACATATAGATGTATCTAGACGTGGAGCGTTTGCTATCTTGGCATCCAGCAAAATCAAAGTCAGAGTATCCAACAATCTGTAAACTGTTAGACTTCCAATAAGTTAGCATATACCTTTTTGTTCTCTTTAAATAACGCATTACACGTTTGACTGCCTTCCAATGCTGCATTCCAGGATTACTCAAGTATCTGCCCAAAACTCCCACTACAAATGCTATGTCGAGACGAGTACAAACTTAAGCATACGTTAGACTTCCTACTATTGATGTATAAGGAATCTTTTGCATCTCATTTCTTTCAAAATCATTATTGGGGCATTGTTTGAGGCTGAACTTGTCTCCTTTAGCTATGGGGGTATCTCCTAGTTTACTATCTTTCATGCCGAATCTATCTAGGACTTTATCGATATAGTTCTCTCGTGACAACCTTAGGATACCTTGAGAACAATCTCTTAGTATCTTAATACCCAACACAAAAAGGCTTCCCCAAGATCTTTCATTTCAAAATTCTTTGTCAGAAATCTCTTGGTTTCGTGCAATAAGCCTATATCGCTGCTAACAAGCAATATATCATCGACATATAATACCAAGAACATGTATTTACTCCCACTGAACTTATGGTAAACACAGTCATCAACTACATTTGCCTCAAAACCATATGAAGTAATGACTTGATGGAACTTGTGATACCATTGACAAGAAGCCTATTTGAGACCATAGATGGATTTCTTTAGTTTGCATACCATAGACTTTGAGTCACCTGACACAAAGTTTTCTGGTTGCACCATGTAAATCATTTCTTCAATGTCACCATTTAGAAACGCAGTCTTGACATCCATCTGATGAAGCTCTAAGTCAAAACGAGCTACCAGTGTCATAATTGTTCTAAAGGAATCCTTTGAAGATACTGGAGAAAAGGTTTCTTTGTAGTCAATGCCTTCCTTTTGAGTGAAGCCTTTAGCAACTAGACGAGCCTTATATATCTCAATATTACCCTTTTAATCCTTCTTGGTTTTAAATACCCATTTACAACCAATAGGTTCCACACCTTCAAGTAATTCGACGAGATCCCAAACATCATTATCTTGCATATACTTCATCTCATCCTTCATGGCATCAATCCATTTTTTAGAGTTGGAACTGCACATAGCTTGACAGAAGTTGATTGGATCATCCTCTATTAAACCGACGCCATCCTCATGTTCTTGGAAAAAGACAATATAATCATTTGAAATTGCACTTCTCCTCTCTCTAGTGGATCTCTTTAATGGCACTTCTTGAGGTTGTTGAGGTTGCTCTATATGTATTTAAGGGAGAACCTCATTGTTGTCTTGTTCTGGAACAATGTTAGGAATAATAGTTTGAACATTGTCTTCTA
The DNA here is from genome assembly GCA_004329165.1 of Spatholobus suberectus. Classification (NCBI taxonomy): domain Eukaryota; kingdom Viridiplantae; phylum Streptophyta; class Magnoliopsida; order Fabales; family Fabaceae; genus Spatholobus; species Spatholobus suberectus. The sequence goes on along the minus strand of CM014732.1, from coordinate 891,075 downwards.
TTACCAGAGTTATATCTTGAACAGTAATAGGTACGAGGACTTGATCACTATCAGGAACAAGTTCTTCCTTAAAGACAACATTCCTAATGTTCTCTTCCTTCCCAAACTCAACTTCCTCACGAAATCACGCATTTCCTGTCTTAAAGAAGGATCTTGAAGTAGGATCATAAAACTTATAGCCCCTAGAGCATTCAGTATATCCAACAAAATAACAGCTAATAGTTCTTGAATCCAGTTTTCTTTCATGTGGCCTATAAGGTCGTGCCTCAGCTGGACAACCCCAAATGTGCAAGTGCTTAATGCTTGGTTTCTTTCCAGTCCAAAGTTCATGAGGGGTTTTGTTAACTACTTTACTAGTACCCTATTAAGGATGTAAACTGCGTTCTTTAAAGCTTCTCCCCAAAGTGACTCTGGTAAAGAAGAATGACTGATCATACTTCTCACCATATCCTTAAGAATTCGGTTTCTTCGTTCTGTTACACCATTCATGCTAGGTTTGCCCGACATTGTGTATTGCGGAACAATTCCACACTCTTTGAGAAAAAACGCAAAAGGTCCTAGACGTTGTTCACCTGATCCGTCATATCTACCATAGTATTCACCACCACGATCAGATTTGACAGCCTTAATTTTCTTTCCAAGTTGAAGTTCAACTTCAGCCTTGAAAGATTTGAAAACGTCTAGGGATTGGGACTTCTCATGTATTAAATATAGGTAGTCGTATCTAGAGTAATCATCAATGAACGTAATGAAATATTGTTGTCCATTCCAAGAAGCCGTAGGGAAAGGATCACAAATGTCTGTATGTATTAGTTCTAAGACATCCTTAGCTCTTTCGGCACCTAATTTTCTTATGTTTGTTCGTTTACCCTTGATGCATTCAACACAGACTTCAAAATCTGATAAATCCAAGGGTTTAAGAATTTCATCCGACACAAGTCTTTGAATTCTCTGTTTAGAGATGTGGCCTAAATGCTTGTGCCATAAGGTGGCTGAATTCTCATTTAATTTTCGCTTTGTACCACGTGAACTTGTTTGCAGTATTTCATTATGAGAACTAACAACATCAAGCATATATAGATTATCAATTAAAGAACCAGAACCAATGACATTCAAATTTTGGTAGAGACTAAATTTATTATCTCCAAATGAACAAGAAAATCCAAATTTGTCCAAACTAGAAATAGGAACCAAATTCCGTCTAAAAGACGATACCACAAAAGTCTCAAATAAATCCAAATGAAATCCAGTTTTCAAATGTAATCTAAAAGTTCCAATAGCCTCCACTGCAACTTTATTGTCGTCACCCACAAAGATGAATCTTTCATCATCACTTGGCAATCGACTCCATAGTCAACCCTGCATGGTTATACTTATGTGAGTAGTAGCACCAGAATCCACCCACCAAGTATCCTTAGGTACAAAAGTCAAATTAACTTCAGAACAAACTAGAGCAAGAAATTTACCTTTCTTTACATGCTATGTGGCGTACTTGGAACACTCTTTCTTTATGTGTCCTGACTTCTTACAGAAGAAGCAAGTAAGTTCCTCCTTCTTATTTTGTTTCTTTTGCTAAGAAGACCCTTCCACAGCATCCTTAGTTTTCTTTCTTTTCTTATTCTGAGAGGTCAAAGTCAAATGAGCACTTTTAGTCTTATCTCTCTACAGCCTCTCTTCCTCTTGCACACAGTGAAATATAAGCTCATTGAGGGACCATTTATCCTTCTGAGTGTTATAACTCACTTTGAATTGCCCAAAGTGTGCAGGAAGTGAGATCAAAACCAAGTGCACAAGCAAGTCTTCACCAATTTCTAGCTTGAGTGACTTGAGTTTGGATGCGAGATTAGACATCTCCATAATGTACTCCTTTTGTTCCCTTTGCCTTTATACTTCATGGAGATGAGTTTAGCCAAAAGGTTACTCGTCTCCGCCTTTTCATTTTTGGCAAAGTATTGCTCAATTTCTTCAAGGAACTTCCTTACACTCAGACTCTAAAAAATGGAGCCCCGAAATGCTTCTAGTATGGAACACCTCATGATCATTAAGCACATTCGGTAAGAGCAATCCCACTTCTCAATTTTAACCTCTTTAGGGTTTTCTGGAGTAGGAGTGAGTTTCTCTGTCCGAAGTGCAAGATCCAAATCCATACAGCCGAGAATTATCTCTATGGCTTCCTTCCAGACCTTAAAATTCGTCCCATTTAGCATTGGGGTACTGTTAACTTAAGCAAAAACATTCACAACACTAGCAATAGAAACTAAAAAAAGAACAAAAGTTAATAATATGTTCAGTAATAATAAGCAAGTCACATAAAATACAATAAGACATGTGCAGATAATCCATATAATAGACCCATCCCAAGATACCCAGCACTACATTAATTCCTAGTCTTTGGACAGAGAAATTAATGTGTAAATGGTACTCTTAATACAACGATCAAATATTGACAATTAGTTTGGTCAAATTGTAACACCCCAATTTTTGGAAAAGGGTCAAATGACTATTTTGCCCCTAGAAGGACTAGATAATTGAGAAAATAGATAAAAATAGTTAAAAGTGTCTAAAATTTATTTTTAAGTCATTTATGTGCTTAGAATAATTAATAATAATTTTAAAAAAATTTCAGAAATTTATTAAGACAATTTTTGTGAAATGACCAAAATACCACTAATTGACTGCGAGAGCAGACTAGAGACTTTTTGACTTCAAAGTATTTTGAAAATTTTATACTAGGTATATTTTAATTATAAAAATTTTATTTGAAAGAAAAATAATAAAAAAATATAACACTCTTATTTCAATTTTTCAACTATTTTTATGATAATTGACTAGTTAATTCTGAAAAATCAGGAGGGAATTCCAAAATTCTAATTCCCACCATTATGCTCAAAATTTCAAGAGCTATCTAATCATGATTTTTAATAATTTTTCCGAGTCAGAGTCCAGAGAAATTAGAAAATGACAATTTTGTCCCTATTTCTCAATATTAAGGGCTGACATGAGAAAAAGATTCAATTGACATTAAAATGTCAATTTGAGCTTGGAATCATGTCATATATATTAAAATATAATTTTAGAAAATTTCTGGAGTTCCTGTGTAAAATATCCAAAATGTCCCTAGGTGTCCGATAAATCAGCCAGTATTGGTTTGACATCCAAAAAAGGTGAAAATTGTAATATCAATTTATTTATAAGTAAAATATTTAATTTATAATTTTCATAAAAATTTTGGTATTTATTGAATTAAAATGGATTTATTATGAATTTTTTTAGCTTAAAAATACAAAATAAATAGATAAAATTTGAAATAAACTAATAAAAATTAAAATTAATTATTAGAAATTTATTTTTGATGAAAAATAATGTATTTTTCCAGTTTTACATTCAATTGCATTTTTTTAATATTAAAAGTCAATTTTTTCAAGTTTAGGCGATTTTATCGGTACTAGTTAATTACCTGCAGATAAAATTAAGATCGAGAAGGTGGAAAGCTAAGGGAGCACGTCCACAACCTAGGAACAGATAATTTATCACCCTATTTTTGATATGTGTCCCTAAATTAATTAAAAATGAATCAAAAATAAGATTTATGACATAATGGCTTATGTCATCAAAGTGGACACCTAAGCCTTCTCTTCCTCTATAAATACCTCCCATCCTTGGTCATTTTTCACACACCTCTCCCTCTCTCAAGCCACCAAATTCTTAGAGAGATTCTCTCTCTAGAAGAAACTTTCTTTTACTTTGCTTTTATGCTAAAATTTTACTAGTTTTCCAATAACTAGTAAAGTTCTCTTCCTAAGAGCTTTGCCTCAACAATTCCATCATCTTCATCAACCACCTTAGAGGTAATGGGGGGAGTAGGGTTGGTTCTAAATTATTGTCACTTTGCATGTTGGTAGGAAGGTTTTCCCCTAAACCCGTTTAGGCTTAAGTTTTATTATTGTTATTATTGTTTAATGTTAAACTTTAATTTTTACTAAGTTGTTACTCTGCCTAAATTTAGATTATTAAATCATGATTATTAAATTGTTACTCTGCTCGAATTTAAATTATGAAATTATATTTGCTAAGTTGTTACTCTGTTCAATTTTAGAAAATTAAAATGCATTTGCTAAGCTGTTATTATGCTCAAATTTAGAAAAATGTATTTGTTTCGTCATTATTCTACCAAAATTTTAGTAATTAAATTATAATTGCTATGTTGTTATTCTGTTAAAATTTTATATGATTACTAAATTGTTAATCTGTTAAAATTCTGATATTGTGCAATTTCTGCAATATAAGGCAAAAATATTGATTGTACTAGTGCTCAAATTAAATGAGACCAGGGAAACCTCTGTTTGAGAAATTAGGAAGTGATAAATTAGCAAGTAATGTAAAGCAAGTGACATGCAGTGGCATGACACCCTACTAGGGAAGTTACGGTTTGGTACACTGCAAGATGAAAGGCAGGACCCATGGTTAGGTCTAGAGGGTATGGTATCGAGTGGTGAGCATCCTAATGGCCAAGGTAGCGCTCTTAAGCTGGGACAATCACTTAACCAACTTGATAACCCTGACAACTGCTTAGCATCACCAGGATTGGTGAAAGTATACCTCTATAAATGGATATCCTAAATTGTTATTTTGTTCCTCAATGATGATGAGGACTGTACCATGAGATGACATTGAGAGAGGTATATGTACTCCCAATCACTTCCTAAGTTTTGTTAAGAACTATTACCTACTAATGGAAAGTATGGATCCATATCGAGTCAAGGATTGTATAACATAGAATAAACTTTAGGTTCCCTTTTTATTGTCAACTATGTTTTATTTGTATTGTGTGGCAGAATTCCTACCATACATGTAAAAGTGATATTAGAACAAATCACCTCACTCCATTACTCTTTCTTTTATGCATGATTGATCACGGTTAATGAAGACTCAGCTATTGATGAAGACCTATAAGGCTAGTCTGATAGTTTGTTATTTTATGAGATAGAGTAGACAGACACTGCTCTGACTAGGATCTTTTTGATGTACTAGGAATAAGTAGTAACTATTTTTATGTATATTTCAATCCCTCTGTATTTCATTTATTTTTCTGATTATGAAATCATTATGTACTGTTCCACGATAAATACATACAAATTTTATTTTTTTATTGTCATTTTCAAATTCTGTTAAATTTACAAATTTTCTATTATTAAAATGGGAGAAAAATTTTACTCGCATTTTTAAATAAGTAAATAAGTATGGGTTGTGTTCAATGTGAATGAGTGTCACACAAATAATAGCTTTTCTTTGGACCGACTATTATTCACATGAAAAAAAAAACTTTATAATTGTCACATATTTATCATCACAAGTACAACATTATTTGGCCAAATTGTGTCTTCTTTTGGGCCGAACACAATTCGCATAAATAATATTATACTAACATTTATGCAATTTTAATTAGATCAATTTCCACAATAGAGATTACTTTGGTAATATATTGCTTCAACCAATTTGATCACAAATTACTAGACAAATATAAATAAATATAGAGGGTCCATAATCTACCAAATTTGCAGTAAAATGTGACAGCACACAAGCATTCAAATATATATATACATACCGCAAAGCATTATCAATATACTTTTAATTTGCAAATCACTGGATCCATAAATATCGAAAAAATATATGTATATATCCAAATCCGAATCATGTTATTGCCTTTCAAATAAAGAAAAAGACATGCAAATCAAAAAAAGGATCAAAAACTGAGTTGCTGGATCCGAATGGCAATTTCTATAATATATATACTGATACGTAAAGCAATACCATCACCGTAAGCCTAATAATATGCCATTTACGTTTAGGGCATTAAATCACGAATAGAAGAACCATTTGACATTTATATATAGAAGGCAATATGTAAACATGTAGTGCGGAGGTCCCAAAAAAAAAAAAAACAAAACTTGAATGCCGAAACCCTTTTTATATATATACGAAAAAGGGGAATTGAATTTCTTTATCGAATATATATATATTGATCGGCATGAAAAAAAAAATCCCAAAATAGGGTTCATACAAATTAGGGGAAAAAACAGGCATTGAATAAAATGCATCCAAGCATAAAAGAAAGCCACAAATATAAATCCCAATAATCTAACAATAATGGAGACTCTGATACCACTTGTTAGAATCATACTTTACAATACAGTGATTCTCCTAATGCACATTATGTCAGATTATTAGGGTTTCTGAGTTTTGAGGAATACTTGGATCCATAGGGTTGATAAAATAACAGCAGCGGAATCTTAACGATGATCACGAACAATCGGTGTGATGATCTTCCTCGACCAAATCACCGGATTCCTTAGATGAGACTCGATGTTCCTCTTCTGATGGGGAAAATGAGAGACGTCTTTTGATTTGGTGTATTGGGGACCATAACCATACCTTAGGTTTTAACCTATTAGGGTTCTCATTATTCCCTAATGGGCCAAACTGGGTTTCCACTCATTAAGCCTATATCGTTTTTTGTCGGTAGTCTAACGGGCTCACTAAAATAGATCACTTATATTAAGCCCAATTTAAATAGTAAATAGCTATTATATAAATGTTATAATATGTAGCCCATATTAATTAATTAAGAATTATAAAATTCCTAACATTTTTCACTTGGATAGTGTGCCTAGGATTCTTTTTATAATTTTCGATTTCCAAAGTCAAATTGCAAGAATCATTGCATTATCGCTGGTTATATGTAAGGACTAAGAAGGCTAAACAACTAAAGCTTATCCCATCAAATCAATATTTTAAAATTCAAATTTGTATGTGCCCCTTCTTCTCAATTCTCTCTCTTCTATCAAGAAAGATAATCTCTATTATTGATATGTATTATTCTCCTTCTTCTTCTCAACCCTCTCTCTTTCATTCATCTTTGTTATCTCCTCCTATGTCTCATTGTCGTTAGACTCCAACCACCACCACACCATTATCATGCACTACACCAGTCTTTGTAAAAGGCTGAATAATAAGTTGAAGCCATAAGGTTACTAGTTTAGAAACTGCCACACACATTGATATCCTTACTCCAGCGTTGATTTAAGAAAATGGTTCAAGATTGATTCATCTTTCAGAATGCCTTCACATTTCATTTTTTAGCATGACTATCCAATTCACTACAAATCATCAGGTCGTCGTTTTTTTTCTTTCTAAAAACCGGCCGAGTTAAGTCGAATCATGTGTAGTTCTAATTGAATAAACTACTTGGACCGACCATATGCCCAATTCTTGGTCTGACCGGCCAATCCGGACCGAATCTAATAACACTTTGTCTAGTGCATGGCTAGATGGCCACCTACAAACACTTTGAGCCTCAAGTAAACATGGTGCTCAATGGGGAAGAGTCAAAACTCAGAGAAGATAGCATACCTTGTGAGAGAGACCTCTTGGTGTTATATAATGGTCTAGAGATGGAGCAAATGGATTAAATATGAGTTGGTCACCTACTTATCAATTAGGTATGGGTGTGACTAAAGTGTGTGGCTGAGTTATGCTGACTTAAGGTGAGGTGCTAAAGTGTAGGTCCAAATCAAAAATCATAAATACACCTCATGACTCATTTGTCTAAGAGAAAAGATACATGTTAAAGATAAAATAATAGGGTCATTTAAGTGAGAATAACAACATTGAAAAAAAAAAGGAAAAAATGAAAAAATATTTGTTATGTACACACAAAACAAACATTGCAAAATTGTTTTCAAATAATCATTAAGTGTTGGATTGAGATTGAAATTTAGCCTACAAATTTAGGATGTTTATTTCTTTCAAATTTAATAGTCGATTGGTGATTTGCTTCTATAAAGAGATATTTAGTTGGTTTTTTTTTTTTTTTATGTATAGATATTTAGTTCATAATAGAGCCTTTTGTTTTGGGGTATTTTTCATCTGCGTGATTCTTTATTTTAATTAATTAGCTAATTATTTGCACCTTTTTTTATGCATTATTTGGGTATTTGATTGAAACTCGTTTGTACACTCATTTTTTATTTCGGTCATAATAAATCTGGTTTATTGGTTTTAAAGATTGGATACTTTTAATCCTTGCATTGAGAAGCTTTTGTTATATATTTATTTGATTGCTTTTCGCAAATTCTTGTAGGTATAAGGAGACACGTCTTTCAATAATTGTTATTGTTGCGTTGTTCCCTTTTTTCGTTTTTTTGTTTTGTAAATATCTAATATTCGGTTTGATGCCTTAAGATTGAAATACCCGATAAGTTACAAGTTACAAGTTACAAATTCCAAATTCCAATAGAGACACACAAAAGAAAAAAAAATTATTTTTTATTTTTTTCCCACGTGAATACCCTATCATGTGATCCAATAAAAACGATTTTTGGGGGATTAAAGAACTACTTGGTAGAGGTTTGTATCAATTTTATTTTATTAGATCAAATGTGTTTCTAAGTTTAAGGAAATTAAAGTTAGACAGCTAACAAATTTTAGAATTTAGATTTAGATAATGATAACATTGTACATAGTCTATTACAATTTGTAAGATAGGTTGATATAAGTTATGATTTTAATCTCTCCTTTTTTTCTCACTCTTAAGAAATCGATAGTTTTTATTTTTATTTTTTGATACCATGAAATCTTCATTAATGACATATGTAAAAGAGCATATTAATATGGGTTAAATTTAGAGGAAAAGGTTAGCCTTTCACAAAGTGATAAATTAAGGTTCAAATCTTCGTTGAAAAAGGTACATACATTTAATGCCTAACAATACCTTAAACAAGATTATCTTTAAAAGAGAATACTACAAAAATAAATAAATAAATTAAGGGAGCGTAAGGTGGGTCACCACCCTTCTCTCCCAAAACTATTTTACAAAAACTATATATGTGTATATATATATATATATATATATATATATATATATATATATTTTATATATAAAGTATATGTATCTATATAATTTACTAATATACCAACATGGTATGATATGATTAGCAGATAACTATATCTTTTAAGTATGTGGTCGGGGTCCTTTCACATACATCATATTTACAAAATTTATATTAATTCAACATTATTTGATAATTTTATTCTTTAAGCATACATTCATTATGGGTGAGAGTATATTGGCATATTATGTGTATGTGATCAAATTATACCAATGTAACTTACACTAACTATTATACCATTTAATTTTTTAATTATGGAATTTTATCTCAATCTACTATTGGATTAAAAACTCCTTCACATACATCATATTTACAAAATTTATATCAATTCAAAATTATGTGATAATTTGATTCTTATTGTGTGTGATCAAATTACACCGATGTAACTTACACCAAATATTACATCATTCAATAATTTTTATTAGATAATTTTATCACAAAACCTAATATTGGATTAAAAACTCCTTTCACATACATCATATTTACAAAATTTATATTAATTTAAATTTATTTTATAACTCATTTATATACATCAAAATTAACAAAATATTTACATTTAAAATATATACAAATATATGTACAAAAAAAATATATACAAATATAAATCATTTGATCACATTCCTATTATTGTTCAAACTTGATAAAGTTTGACATAAATAATCAAGTTAATATATAATTATAATTCAATGATTGAATAGATAAAATCACATTTTATATAAAATTATTGATGGTGTAATTGTTAATATAAGTTACATTGGTGTAATGGGATAGGGCTGTACAAAAAATGGGTACCTTAAAAAATCGATCAAACTGAACTACTTTATGAAAAAGGGCTCAATTAATCAAACCATTTTTATAAAGTGGTTCAGTTTAGATTTTTTCAAAAATGGTTTGATTTTTTTAGATTTGGTTCGATTCGGTTTGGTTATTCATTTTATACTCATGTATGGTTCAGTTTTTCAAAGAACTAAATTCATCCACTTTATGAATTGTTTTCAAAGTAGTTTGTTTCGATTTTTTTCAAAAATGGATCGAGTTTTTAGATTTGGATCGATTCAATTTTAGAGTGGTTCATATCAGTTTAAATTTTTGCACACCCCTATAAGGGGGGGGGGGGGGGGGGATACCAATGTAACTTATAATGACTATTACATTATTAATAAATTTATATAGAATGTGATTTTTATCAATTTAACTATTAAATTATAACTTTATATTACCTTGATTGTTTGTATCAAATGATCCATATTCTTATATATTTTAAAAGTATATATTACATCAATTTTGATGTATATAAATGATGTGTCAAATAATTTTAGATTAATATAAATTTTTGTAAATATGATCTATGTGAAATGAACTTTTAATACAACAATGTGTTTTGAGATAATGTGTGTGTGTGTATTTCATATTTTCAAAATTTTATATTAATCCAAAATTATTTAATATCTCATTTATATACATCAAAATTGATGTAATATATACTTTTAAAATATATACAAATATAAATAATTGATTACCTTTTTGTTACTGTTCATTTTTTACAAAAAATTGACACAACAATCAATGTAATATATAGATATAATTCAATAGTTGAATTGATAAAAATCATTTTTTATATAAATTATTAATGGTGAATAATTTGTATAAATTACATTAGTGTAAGTTATATCTTTGTCTATCAACATAGTGTGATATGATTGACAGATAATTGTATTTTTTAAGCATGTAATCAAAAGTTTGATTCCTAAACTCGTGTGTATAAAAGAACATTTGTTAAAAAAGATCAACCTCTTAAATAAATTTCAATATTTTAAGGAATTAGTCCTGACTTTTAACTAGAGATATTCAGGTTCACCCTCCCTTCTTCACTCAATTTCTAAATAATGTGTGTGTATGCTGTTAACTTTTTTTTTTTTTTTTTATGATAATCCTAATTCGTGTATATGTAACAACGCGCAACAGTCAGATATAAATACAGCAGTACCATAATAGAAACTTAAAAAATTCGAGTAATTATTTATTAACCACCATTTATTGTTTATTTTCGGACGAGTAAGAGACTAAATTCGGATTTTGTTTACTATATTAGTAAACATGTAAAGGGGGAAAAAAAATAAATCAAATTTAAGCTTATAAAAAAATCACCTTATATTTTTTTGGGGTCGCTGAAAAGGAAAATGCCCAAGAGACAACAAGAACCAGCCCAAACAAAAAACCCTTCCCGAGTCCGAAGGCAGCGTAGCGTCAGATAGTACAAAACAAAGGACACTCCGCAGACCAAAAAGAAACGTAAAAGGACTCTTTCCAACTAGATTCGGGAAAATCCAAGCTAGATCTAGAGAGAGCTTCTTCACATGGAGAGAAAAGAAAAGGAAAGCCCTGACAAACCAAAAGCCGCTGCTGACGTAGACAACCAAAGAGATCGCACAACTCCCAAACCCACTCTTCCAGCCAAATTGCTTCCAACCAAAAGCTCCACAAGTCCTTCCGATAAACTGGTTTAACATGGGAGGCATTAGCCCGCGAGACTGCCAGTAGGTACATTTACGATATTCGCAGGCTACAATGCCATCACTTGCCATAGACCATGGTACAGCATTATTAACCGCAACCTGAAAGCAATCAGTTCTGGGCGTTCTCAGGTGAATGTGAGACGGGTTTATCTTTATCTTTACTTGATCCGAAAATTTGTTAAGACTATTTGCTTGAATCCAAACTTGATCCAATCAAGACTTGATAAATTATGGACAATATCGGTCAACCCGACTTATTATTGTAATATAACCATCTTAACATTTTATATAGTTAAAATCATAGAATTAAAAAAGATAAAACTTAAATAAATATATTTCAAAATAAATAATATTATTATAAATATAAAACCATGCTATACAAAATATTATCTATTAAATCAAAAAAATTATTATTAATATATATTTGTTCAACAAACTTAATCTTTTTAAAAGAATATAGAACATTGGACTGAGTTTAGACAATCCAAAACATAGCTCGAACCTGCCTTTAAAATACATTGAGTCTAATTTCTAAAATCGAACCCGTCAAAACCAATATTAGGTTGGGCCAGGTCAAAAAGATTGGCAGGGTCCTGCACACCCCAACCCAAGCCACTAGAGATGGCAATGGGCCAGGCTGGGTATGGATAGTAATCCTCTCATACTCGCCTGTACTTACATGGGTATCTGTTAAGTGAGTATCTATGCATAAATTTTATAAGTATTCACAGATATTTATTAAAATATAAAAGTTTAAACAAAAAGTAAAAAATAAAATAAAACTTAAAAATAAATATTTTTCCAACATATATTTATATTAACAAAATAATTTGTAACAAATATTTATACTAATTTTGAAATATATATTATACTAAAAATAAATTAGAACAATTCACTTTATATATAATAATTAAGGTTTTAAATAATTATAAAGTATGGATACCTGCAGGTACGGGTACCTTACTATCTGTCCTGCCTCATTAATAAGCAAATATTTATTTAATTATCTATTTTCAATTCATAACGAGTTTTACTCACTAATATTCGTGGGTATGGTTTTTCTTTTTTTCATCCCTAGGCCCCAATTACGGATTGAAATTTTTTAATATTTGTTAACACTTTTTTTTTGGCATAAAATTCTGAACTCTTATGTAATTAATATATTTTTTTTGGTTTCTAATATTCTCCTTAAAAAACAATCATGTTGGTCGAGTCATGCAGATAAAAAAAAAACTTGATTGAGAAGGAGATTTCACTAAAGGTGATCAACCATATTTGATATTTTCCAACGGAGATTAGTTAGGAAGATTACATGTAGGTGATCAAATGTATTCATTGGTCATACAGAACAAAAATTCTATTTACAGGCTTAAACTTTCTTTTTTCAACGTGATGACATTTTTTTAATCAGATGAAATGATATATAAATTAATTGAGGTTTTGTAAGTTGATGATGTGCAATACAAAGTGTTTAAAATTTAGCTATAAGAAGAGATTAAAAATCATATACATGCGCAATACTCCACTTAATTTCGTTTTCTCATAATTTTTTTGGATTTATTAAAACGTAATTGTATTTTGATCCCTTTAGTTTAAAGTATATATATGCATAATTTTAATTTGTTTAGTTTAAACTATATGTATAATTTTAATTTTCAAAGTTTTTTCTAAATGGATTAAGTTCCTCTATTTTTAAAATTAAGTAAATTTTTATTCCATCAAATCAATTTTATTTTACCTAAAACTTTTAGATTCTTACATTTTACTCAAAATTTTTATAAATTAAATTATTTTAAATCTTTTTCTATATGAAACTCACATGCATGTTAAAATAACAATTTTTTCTCAAATAAAATCCACTACCAAGCTTAAATATTTAAATAAAAAAATAAGAATTTGAAAATTTTAAATAAAAGAAAATCAATAAAGGAAATAAAATTTCTTAGTTTTACAAATAAAATTAATTAAATCGAAAAATAACTTGACAAATCCAAATCACACAAAATCAAAGGCTAAAAAAATAAATAAGGGTAATAAAAGCCTTTATTAAACTCGGATTCAAATATTTATGAAAAAAATATTTATCAGTGCATACTTGTCTGTTATTACGTGTTCAATTTGCCTTCAGTCATAATTATGAATATAACTGGTTATATGTGATACTTCCATATACGCATGCATTTTATGTATATCAAGGGGTGGTACCCGTATACAAAATTAAATTTGTCTTTATTAGAAGTTCCCCAAATGATAAGGAGCAGTAGGAGATCCAATTCGCTGTGCATCGCCAAAGAAACCAGCTCTTTCTCTCTCTCTCTGTCTATTTATCTATATATACTGGCTACTGCAATATGCAAATTAAGAAATCCAATACTTTTGGTTGCAATGGGAACATGAATTCACATGCAAACGTCAAAAGAGGCCAAAAAACATAAACAGAAAAACAAGTCAGCTGATGCTGAAAATGCCATGATTTCGTGACTTGTGAATGCGTGAGAGAGAAATAGAGGCCATAATAATTTTGAGAGTGCATGTGGATCACGCATTCACGCTTTCATCTGATGGCATAAAAAGTCTTATGTGATGTATATATCAGGTGGTCGCGGTACATACATGCATATTGTCCCTCTCCCCGGCCTGCACTCCACACTTGGCATTTGATGGTCTCACTTTATTTACCTAACTTGCATGTTTACTATGCTTCAATATCATCCACACACCCAAAGCAAACAAATTAGGCAAATTAAAGCAAAATTTTCATATATGTCAATCAATCACTTATCCCACCCTTTCTTCACTTATTCATTTTTCGGTCACACAGCAACCAATTTTACTCTGAACATTTATTGATTACAAGGCTAACTTGAATTCTTTCGTGTCAAATTCAAATGTTAACCACATCGTGAGGGATTGTGTTGAGACATATTGATTGAGACTTAAACGTTAAATTTGGATATTTAGCTGTGAATTAATAGAAATGTGAATTAATAGCTGTTAGTTAACAAATGTTGAGTTTGAGTAGATTTCATTCTTTGGGGACTTTTAATCAAGTATAGACTCGTGAGAGTTGAGGTTTGGTCTCATTTAATCTTTTTGGATTGTGGGGTTATTAACTGAAGAAGAAAAGGTGCAAGGAGTTAGTGGAACGAAAATATTGATATGCCTTGTACCTTAGCTTTATTTTGATTTTGAAATGTAAATGGATTGATCGAGATGATTAGTTAATCCAAGTAGTTATAGACTAAGATAATTGGTCAAACAACTAGACATACTCGATAAAGAATTTCGTAGGGTATAATGAATTTAGGAGTAAATTTTCTAGATTTTATCACCCTACCTACCCTAATGATGGGTGTGACTCTAAAGAATAAGTGACCATCTTCCCTAAACTCAAGAGATCTCCATCTTTTGTTAGCATAACTCTTTTGGTGACTTTGAGTCATCTTCATGTTTTCCCGGATCTTCTTAATCTTCTCAGTTGTTTGTTGTATAATCTCAGGTCCCACTATTCTGCTCTCTCTATCTTAGTACCAACATAATGACGTTCTATAACTTCTTCCATTCAAAGTTTCATAAGATGTCATCCCTATGCTCGAATGATAATTGTTGTTGTAAGTGAACTATACCAAAGTTTGAACTTTATCCTAACTTCCCATATGATCTAACACACACGCTTGTAGCAAGTATTCTAATGATCAAATCATCTTCTCATCAGATTGTCCATTTGTTTGTGGGTGATAAGTCGAACTCAAATGAAGTTTCGCTCCTAATGCTTGATGTAGACTTTGCCAAAACTGCAATGTGAACCTCATATCTTTATTCGATATGATGTTAGAAGGCACTCCATGAAGTTTAACAATATCTTTAATGTATAACTGCATCAACTTCTCCAAGGAAAACTTAACTTTAATAAGCAAGAAGTGAGTTAAGAGTTGACTTCATTAACTTATCAATAATAACCTAAATTTAGTCGAATCCTTTTGTTGTTCTTAGTAAACCCACCAAGAAATCCATGGCAATATTTTCCCATTTCCACTTTGGTATTGTATCTCCACCATTTGCAGCATTCCAACAGGTCTTTGATGTTCAACCTTCGCCTTCTGATAGGTCCAAGATGATGCCACGTATTTTGCTATATCCTTCTTCATATCAGGTCACTAAAACATTTTCTTGAGATTTTGATACATCTTTGTGGCTTTAGGGTGAATACTTATCTTACTTTTGTGTCCCTCTTCAAGAATCAATTGCTTGATCTTGTGGTACACAAACCCTATCCTTGAATCTCATCATTCTAAAATAAACTTGAGTAAAAAAATTCAAAAATAAATAAATAAATAAATAAAATATTGATTAAAATAAATAAGTTGCAAATGAAAAGATAACAAAAAAGGGAAATGCATCATGCATGATGAACACCTATATAAGAAATCTAGTCTTCAAAAAGTATACATCGCATTTGGAAAATTTTTCTACAAGATCTTCCTATGTCAGTATTAACTCCTTGCCATCAAGCACCACATCCTTCATTAACTACAATAAATTAAAATAAGTTACATTTCTCTATTATATTTTTGTTAATTGTTCTTATAAATTAAAATAAATTAGGTTTTTTTATATATATTTTCATTATTGGTGACTAATTTCAATATAGGGTTGATCATTTACCTATAAAACATGTATTAGGAATTAATTGAAGTTGGTGACTAGTTACAATATAGGGTCAAATTCAATGTCATTGCCCTCTTTCAATAGTTTTCGAGTAACACTGAAGGTTATATTAAAGGTTTGTGGAAATTTTGATGGTATGGACAATTACATTAACAATAGTTCTAACTGCTCATTTATTTATGATGGCTTGTATTTAGTGGATGAGATGACATACACTTGTCATGTTATCTTCAACCAAACCATAAATCAACTACCACCACAACAACCACCACCAAACCACACACCAGCCAATATCAACTGCATCACCTAACCACACCAACAACCACCCTGTTAATGAGCCCACAAATCGTATCATCAGCCCTAACAAAAAGAAAAACAACATAAAAAAAGCCATAAACCACCATTTAAACCATTCCTTGTAACCACTATCAGAACCAAACCTTCACCAAGCCAAAGCCTGCGATTGTGAAAGAAGCAAACAAAGAAAGAAAAAGAAAAATCAAAATAGATCCATTGATCAACAAAAGAAAATACAGACAAAAAAAATGACAAAGGCTAGGGTGGTCAAGTAGATAATGTGATTTATGGTGGACCACTTTATAATAACCGTTAGATTTATTCATAAATATTGAATGGCCTAGATGAATTACTTGCAACTTTTGAACCAATTATTAGCAATTATATATTTTTTATAGCATACACATATTTGACATATTTGCCCTTTACAATGAAGAGTAAAGTCAGACATGTATCTACTAATTAGGGTCTTGTTGTCACACCGTTGCAAGCCAGCGAAACTCGCTAGCTCCATTACTAGGTGGGAACAATGGAAAAAACATATGATAATGAAGAAAACAACAGAAAACAAATTGTGAATCAATCTGAATTTTAATTTCAAACTCGTTGAGTTTTTAACCGAGCGTTTCTCCTTACCACCATCATCCCTTTCACTTTCCCATTCATATTCCCCAAAACAAGCTCCACGAGAATAAACCTCTTGCCAACAACAACTGCAAAAACACAACCACCCTCACTTTGCACCTTCACTTCGTTGAATGACTGCTCCCATGTAGCCCTTTTACGCCTGCCAAGTGCAGCTTTGTGTTGTTGTGCCGCCCCGTCACCTACTTCACGTACTTCTTCTTCTCCACTTGGTCAATTCACTTCCCCTAGTTCAATAACACTAGCATCGACGCTGATGATGGAGACGGTGACAGCAATATCTCCAAAAGTAGGTTTTGGGAAGTTGTTGGGGTCTCCGGGGGGTTTCTTTTCTCCTTGCCCATTTAGTTTTGGTTCCTGCAATAAGGAAAAGGGTCATCGAAAAATTAAAAAATTAGAATGATGGCGAGAGAGAAGAGAGAGACCTGGTTGGTTTGAGTGGGAGGGCAATGGTGGAGGAGGAAGTAGAGTAAAAAGTGACAATGAAGGGAGTAAGAGGAATAGTTGGTCATGTCTTGTTTGGTAACTGATTGTAAAAAAAAAAAGCAGGGGCGCATTGGTTTGGTTGTGCATAAGAGGGTGATGGAGTGAGTGTTGAGTTTGGTGGGGTTGCATTGGAAGCGAGACTAATGAGGGGCTTTAGGGTCATTGTCTAACTTTTAAAAAATAATGTATAAAAAAGTAAAACCGATTCAACCTCTTATTACCGGTTATAAAAATAGATTCATGGTGGACCATATGCGTTGGTGGTCCATCGGAGAACTCGTCCAAAAAAACAGGTAAATCCCCTTCCTTGCATTAACAACCATGAATCGTTGTGCATCGCCGCTGAAGACGATTTTTGGTGGCGGAGCACCCCACCCCATTTTCCCTCATTTTCTTTTTCTTTCATCTTCCTCTTTCCCCCCTCTTCGTCTCCTTCTCTCTTACACTCACCCCTTTGCTTTTGCTCCCCTTCTCTCTCGCATCTCTCTCTCTCGCTCACCTTATCTCTCAAGCACCTTCTGTTTGCTCGTCAGTTCAGCCACAACCTTTGTGCGGTGGCTACGTCGTACCCCTTCTCTAGTTGCTTCAACAACCTTGCACTACCCCCAAATGATTTTAAGGTTAAGTTAGTTTATTTTCTTGTTAAAATCTATTATAATTTTTTAAAATGTAATAAATTAAAATTATTATAATGGCAATGTAAAGCTGCCACTATGTTAAAATTAATTAATTTAAAATATAAAACACTAATGACATTAATTTCAAACTAACAGAAGAATAATATTGACTCAAGTTTGAAAATAAAAGGACCAAAATGAATCTTTTAAAAGATAAAGGAACAAAATGAATTTTACTTAAAAGATAAAAGACCAAAAATATAATTTAGCCTAAGGAAAACTCTACCTAAATTTGCCTTGTTATAATTGACATTGTGTAATAGAAAAAAAAAAATATTAGGTTTGGAAGACATCAATACCAAAGAAATCCGAAACCTTGCTCCTAATATTAATAGAATTTGATGAGATTGTTCGGTTAGAGCTTCTAAGTGTTGAATCTCCGTTAATTATTGAAGAGTGTGAGGGAGTATGCATTAGAGATTTTGATGCTCAATTTAGATTTAGGTCACTCACTTGTTGTTAGACAAGCCACATGATTCCACTTCCACCTTTATCATTAATCCCTAATGATGGTAAATGATACTGTGTGATGATGTTTGTGAGATAAAAGTAAAAAGAGATGAAGAAGAGATTAAATATTTAAAAAATCACTAAATTAAACAAGATAAAAAAAATTAAGGCTAATTGCAATTTGAATTTTATAGGGACTAAAACAAAAAATGACAAGTTTATAAGGACTAAAATTATATTTTGAAAATTTTATAGAACAAAAAATATTCTTGAAATAATACAAACAACACTTGATACATGACACATGCATGTAGTTATCATGTGATATCCGTGTGCCTATTATGTGATATCCGTGTCACACAACTTGTCATGTGACTAACATGTGGTTGACACGTACATAAAGCTATCCATGTGTGCAGGCTAATGTGTACTTCTAATGGACACATCAATACTTAACAATTTCAATTAATCATAGGGACAAAAATTGTTGACAAAAAACAAATGAAAAACTAAAAGTGGACAATAAAAATTAGAGTAATTTAAATAGTATATGTGCTGATAATATAAATGACTTTTACATTATTATTCAATCACAAATCGTCATGTATGATAAGTTTGTTAACTTTTATAATAATTCTTTTAAAAGTCATACTAAAACGATAATTTCTAATTAATTAATAGTATAACATTTTTTATATTGCCAATACATAGAAATTAAACTTTACAATTATTAGAACAAATAAAAAATCTAAACTTTTATAGGATGCAGCAAAACCAAACTAATCAACTAAGAGGCGTTGCGGGAATGAGAAAAAAAGATGCAGCAAAACCAAACTAATGACATGATTTAATTTAACACGTAATTTATTTACTCATTTGTTTAATTTTCCCCATATATATACTTCTGCGAATAGGGGTAAACTTCATCCGGAATGCTAATGTGTTATGTTTGATTTGTTTTTAGAAAATGCATTTTTTTTTTCCTTATCAACTTCTTGAAAGAATTATAGAAAAACAATTCTTAGAAAAATAGTTCCCAAACATAAACTCAAGTGTTCTTCTTCTTTTTTTAAATCTATTTTTCTTGCAAGCACAAATTCTTAACATTGTTAAATTATTTGAACTTCGGACCAATTCTTAGAATTACTTCACGCTTACTTAAGTCACTCGTGGATATTCATTTGACAATTTTACAAGATATGCTAGTACACCCATGAAAAAGTAAATTTCTTTATTTGATTTGTTTAAGTACTAAAATAACTGGATGCAGCCTTTATCTTTGAGATAGTTATGTTTCAACTTCGTTATGATGTCCCATATGTCTCGAGTCACGGATACAAATTTCGCCCCAAAACCTTAAATAAATAAAAAAAATAAAATCGTGTAGTGCAATAATTTATTTATAAGGTCACATTCTATGTGTGACATTTTTATACACATTTGTTGCACCACCATTATTTGACATAATAGTTTTCGATCATTATATCTTTGGAAAAAAGAAGAAGCAAAACCATAATATATAGGACCCTAGAGAACTAAACGAGCATTCTAGTTAGACAGCTAGGCACGTAAAGTTATAATGTTCAACAATTTTAAGTTCTTGTAATGAATTATATTGTTATAAAAGAAGGTTTTATCATGTAGATAAATGTTATGTGATAGTACCTCATTAATTCTTTTTTTATTGAAATATCACTAAAAAATTTTATTTTATAAAAATACATAATTATAATAATAAAGGTGATTACAATAGGTATATATTCTGCTTAAATTAATCAATTAAATCATTAAATCTTATATGAATTTTTATTTTAAATAATACAGTAATCAATTTATTAAATTTTATGAAATATTTTATTATACGGTAATCAATTTATGAAATTTTTTAAAATATTTTTTATAATTACGGTAATCAATAAGCAAGTGATCAAAATAATGAATAAATTATTTATTCAATTAATTGCGATGTAGTTAAAGTGTTGAAATTACGGTAATTAATTACTAAAAGATCAAAATAATGAATAAAATAATTTATATAATTAATTATAAAATATTTAAAATGGTGAAATTATGAAATTAATTACAACTTAAAAATATTAAAAATATGTGCACGTTAGATATAATATAGAAATAAAATTAATCAAATTTATGTTAATTTTTTTTATTTTTAATATTCTTGATACTTCTTATTCATTATTTTTTTATAACATATTTGTACTAAAGTTTCATCATTTTCAAATTAAATTTAATTATTTTATGAAACTAAATATTTCTGTTACCATATATATATATATATATATAGAGAGAGAGAGAGAGAGAGAGAGAGGGAACGTATCAAGTGAGATGACCTTTTTTATGTGAGAGTGAGAAGAATAGATATTAACCATTAGATCTTGTCATAAATAGTTAAGATTAAAACATACAAAGTCATGTGAGTTTTTTAAAAAATCACATGACTTTTTAAGTAGTAATATGACATTAAATTTTGACCCTCTATGTATAGTTGTATGGCCAATATTAACTGCAAATATATATTTTGATTCAAATTTATAACACTTTCATAACATAAAAAGCTATATGATCAACTCAACTATAAGTGCCTATGTATACATTATTATTTTTCATGTTCATCATATCTTTATAAAATAGTCAATTGTTAAGATATTTTTTATTTCTTTTATTCAATTTTAATGAAGGAATAAATACAAGCAAGAAACACAAATTTACTGAATTTTTTATATTTCTCTAAGGTAAGTTTTTATCTTTTTCATTTTTCTTTGAATGATTTTTACGTATTTTGTCTAATAATTAGTATTAAAAGTTTAATTGTTGACATTATTTTTTTAGTTTCTTCACTTTCAATTATGAAAATGACACAAGGAAAGGTTTTACAAAAGAAGATAGAAAGAGTTCTATAGTATTATTATAATAAGGTTTAGTTCTTCTTTTATTTCTTTTTTATAATTTTATTTATATATCTTTTTTTTCCTTACTAAGAATATTTCTTTCTTTGCTTTTTTTCAAACATTTTATCTTTTCACCATTTTTTATTTTATAATTTGTCTTTGTCTTTTAAGGTAAGCTTATATCTCTCTTTATTATTTTTTTAACATGTTTTTTCTTGAATATATGACGTTTGAAATTTACTTGGTAACATTTTTTTTTTATAGTTTATACATTTGAAGTTTACTTGCTAACCTTGCTACAATATTATTAAATCATTCTATTAATTATTATTATTATAGACAAAACATAGATGTAATTTCTTAGATATTTTTAATGTTGTTTTCCGGTATGTATCATGTCACATATAAATATGAAATTCACTTATTTTTAACCAATTTTTTTATTATCTTTCTTATTAATTTAAATTTTAACATCTTATAAATATCAATTCTATAAATGAATAATATTTTGACTTAAATTAAATCAAATTCCAATTAAAATTATTTATACCCAAACTATCACATTTAAATTATAAAGCTTATACAAACAAAATAGTAAATTTAAAAATAACAAATAATTTGTATGTAAATCACTCAAAATTTTAAATTAATATTTATCTATTTTTAATCTAATTCAAATTTAAATGTAAATCTAAATTGATTTGAATAATATAAAAATTAAAAAAACTTTAATATTAAATCAAATTATAACTAAATCAGTGTATTATATATATATATATATATATATATATATATATATATATATATATATATATATATTTAAAAAAGGAAACTGAGATGTGACCATGTGATTTTGCACTCAATGTATAGTTTATCTTTAAAATCATATTCAAAATATAAAACTTATACAAAATAAATAAATAAATAAATTTTCTATAATAAATAAATCATAATCAAATTATCCAAATTTTTATAATAAATATTTTTTACTTTCAATTGTAATTATTATAGAAATATATATTATGATTCAAATTTGTAGCAATTTCATGAAACAAAAAGATATATATATATATATATATATATATATGATCAACTCAACTATAAATACATATATATACATTGTTGTTTTTCATTTTCATCATTTCTTTCTAAAATAGTCAATTACTAACTTTTTTTATTATTTCTTTTATTCAGTTTTAATGAAAGAATAAATACAACAAGAAACATAAATTCACCGTTTTTTTTATCGTCTCTCTAAGATAAGTTTCTATCTTTTTTCATTTCCTTTTTAATGATTTTTTCATATTTTATCTAATATTTAATATTGAAAGTTTATTTGCTACCATTATTTTTACAGTTTATTCATTTTCAATTATTGAAATGACAAGGTTTATAAAGAAGATATAAGAAGTTCTACTAATTATTTCTTTTTATAATTTCATTTACACATTTTTAGTAGAGATATTTCTTCATTTTCTTTTCTTTAAATGTTTTATCTTTTCATCATTTTTTATTTTATTTGTCTTTTTCTTTTAAGGTATGCTTATATCTTTTTTTTTTAATATGTTTCTTTCTCCAATATATGATATTTGAAGGTCACCGAAATAATAAATTATGACTAAAGACATTTTATCAAACAACATAAACTTAAAATATAACATGCTAGATTACTATTTATTTCTTGTTGTCACATTTAATCAAACACATATATCCACAATTCATTATACAATACATAGTTAACGATATCACTCTTAATTTAGAAAACGTTAATTCATGCTTGTATATATTTAACCCACCACTAAATTAGGGATTAATAAACTCAAATACATTAATTTTAAAAAACAAAGGAAATCACAATATACAGAGAACTCACATAAAAAAGACAAAACTAAGAAATAGAGAACCAAAATCATTGATTACCATTACTACAACTTCACCATCGTCATTTGTATTAAGTAAAAACTCAACTAAGATTGTTGTTAAGGCAACTTAGTCATACTCTCAATATGAAATGATCATTTTCTAATGTCAAGTTATTGATTAAGGAATAAGAGGAATTCCTTCTTTGATTCTTCAAGCCCTTCATTATACCTACAAAGCTGATTTTAAAATTTCTCTTTTTTAACTTTTAATGTTGAATGATCAATCATCAATTAAAAATAAGAGTAAATTACACTCCTCTTCCCTGAGAGATATGAATATTACACTACTCTCGTCTCTTATGTTAAAAAATGCACTTCCCTTCCTTCACAAATTTGGGTATGTGACACTTTAACCCATTTAAAAATTTTTCATTAAAGTTTCGTTAGCTTCCATTAAAAAAAAAACATTATTACCAAAATATTTTTTACACTTCCACCCCCTCAAAGATACAAATATTACATTGTCCACCTTCCTTGTGTTAAAATGTACACTTTTCTCAATAAATGCAAATATATTAAATATAATATATAGTAAACAAAAGTATTTAAATATAACATATTTATTGAATTTAGTAAATGTAATGCTAATATATGTATAATAACCGTATAATTTGTTAAATCCATGTATTTATATTAATATATTATTAAATAAAATGTAATTATTAAAAATTTAATATATATATATATATATATATATATAAATTAAATATGCATTAAATTTTATTATTATTTAAAAGATTAATTTATAAAGCATATTTTAAAACAGAAAAATTCAAATTTATATTAATACATACATACATATATATATATATATATATATATATATATATATATATATAATGTATATAATTTATCACATAATTTCTATTATTAATTATTATTTTAAGAGATTTTTTATTTTAAATTTAACTATATATTTAAAATAATCTTTATCGAGAGTGAATGATAACTTAATAAATTAAAAATATTTTAGTATATATTTTAATTAAAAATATATTTTAAAATCTGTTAAAAATATTCTTTAATAATGTTAAGTTAAATAGACTAAATTATATGTTTTAACATAAGAAAGAAGGGCCAGTGTAATACTCACATATCTAAAGGGAGAAAAGTGTAATTTATTATTTATTTTAACATAGGAAGAGAGGGTAGTGCAATATTCATATCTCTAAGAGGAGGAGAGTTTAATTTACTTTAACGGTGACAAATTAAATGGACTAAATTGTATATTTCAACATAAGAGGGAGTAGTATAATACTCGCATCTTTTAGGAGAGGAAAATGTAATTTACTCTAAAAATATATAGACCTGAACCATAAAAATAGTATTTCCAAGTTAGTGACTAAGTTGATTTTATTCGGACATATATTTAAAATGTATTTGTTAAAGTATTGGTACCCATCCAAATTAACATATATAGAGAAATTACTTTTTTTTTCATTTTGTTTGAAATTTTTAATGATATGTCATTTTATTGTTGGTTGTGTCCAATAATGATATATTAAGTATGTCTACCAAGTTTTGCTTTCATGAATATGATCAAGAATTAAATTCTATCTAACATACTTAAAGGGCCTAATTATTTTCAATACATAAGGATAAAAATATTACATAAAAGTAGAACTAAAAATAAACTAAACTAACTCGAAATAACTAGAGAAAAATTTATGAATCTCTTAGTTGTTAGCCAAAATAAAATAAGATTAACAATATTATTATATAAATAATATCTTATCTTTGTATTCATTATTAAATTTTTATTGTAATCTACAAGTTTATATACCCACAAATCTATATTTTTAATATAATTAATGTTAGTCATTTCTTTGCTTTATGATGAAAAAATATTTTTTTAAAAGAAAAACTAATTATTACAAAATATAATATAAAATGCTTTTTTTATCATTTATCATTAATATTTCTTATCAAAATACTGTATATATTTATGTTATATACAAATGCAAATATATTTATAAAGATAATAGTTTTTAAAACTATGTTCATACAAATTAAAATGATATAGGATATATGTGAATATAAAATTATTTAAATATATGTTGATATTCATAATTATTTTATATTTTTTTTACATATTTACTAACATATATTTATATAGAATTTAAAAATAATTAAGAAATACATAAAAAATTATAGAACGTAAACTCAACATTTGTTAAGAATACGGAATAATTATTATGCTAATTTATACATATACATGAGTTATCATAGCCTTTCGATAAAAGTACTAGCAATTTATTTTCAGCACACATGTATAGGATTATAATGGTTATAAAATATAGTGTAATTTGACTTTTTCCCTTAAAATAAGATCTTAAATTTAAAATCTTCTTGTCGGACGATGGTTGGGTAGTCCACGTAGAGGTTCACCTTATAAAAAATAGGAAAGAAAATAGACTAAATTACCTAATATTCATCAAAAGGCAGTTGCTACGATAATTGTAAAGCTATGAAATTAAATTTTGTCATTTATGGTAGTCTCATTTATCTCAAGTAGGATTATTTTTCATGAAAGATATCTACGATCTAAAACAAAAAAACAATTGCAAAAATTTGTTAGTGAGAAATTCTTAGATATTTTGACAGTGGAAAAAAAAATCTTATTTTATTTATTATAAGCATGCATATGTTAACGTTAATTTTGTAAGTCATCAATTTATTTTACTTCAATTAATTATAGGGTCCAATTTTCATGTGTAAAGTTTTTTTATAGTGTCAACTAATCATAAATTATCCTAAATGTAATAACTATTAAAATGTTTATTGTAAAAGTCAACAAACTTATCACATATGATAATTTGTGATTGGATGATAGTATAAAATGAGTTTTCTACTCTACCTCATTCAACAACTCCTTCAATTCATAAAGCCCCACCTTTTGAAGAGAGTTCAAATGAAATGGCCAAGAAAACTGCGAAACACTCAAGAAATATATGATGCAACTAAGTATTTGCACCAGTTACCTGTATGAAGACATTTCGTCTTCTTTTTTCTTTAGCGACTCAAGTTTATGGTTTTTTGTGATATTGATTTTGCAAGAGATGTTGATGATATAAAAAATACTACTGACTTGGTGTTTTTTTATGGGTGATTATGCTCATTACTTGGAACTCTAAAAAACAAGTCATTGTTACACTTTCTACTTGTAAAGCCTATTGATAATAATTCCATGCACACAAGAGCTTGCTAATAATATGGTGTTTCATGCAACGAAGCAAATATAGACACAAGGTATCATTTCATTGTAGAATGCATTGTCAAAAAAGAGATGGAGCTAGTTTACATGAAGACACAAGGTCAAGTTTAAGCCCTTCAAATTTGAAGTTTTTTTTTTTTTTGTAATTTTTCTAATTAATGGGTATGTTAGAAATAATATTAGTAATTAGAAAAAAATGTCTTCGAAGTTACAAAGATCTTTGTGAGTACTATACATTAAAGAGTATTATTATTGTTTAAAAGTTATATTTAAATATATTTTTAGTCCTTATAATATATTTCTTTTTTTATTTTGGTCCTTGTAAAATTTATTTATTTTTATTTATTCCTTGTTATTTTGTTTTAGTACTTGTAATATATCTATTTTTTTGTTTTAGTCCCTATAATATTTTGTTCATTTTGAGTTAGTCCCTTTGAAAAAAATGGTAGGTAATAAAAGTAAATTATTCATATATTACAAGGACAAAAATTAAAAAATGTGTATATTACAAGGACTAAAACAAAATAACAATGACCAAAATAAAAAAGAGAAATTTTACAAGGACCATTTTAAAAAAATAATTTTATAAAGACCAAAACCAAAAAAACTATATATTATAGGGAGCAAAAATATACTTAAGCCTAAAAGTTATTATTCCTTCTTATGTAACCACCAAACATTTTCCATGAGTATTATGTCCATTTATTATTTTAACTGAGTAATTATTTAATAGTTATGAATTACTCTACTATAAATAAAGAACTAGCTCATATAGCATGTGTGACAAAGTAATAATTTTTTTTTCTATTTCTTAATAGTCTCCTCTTTATTTACAAACAAAATCTATCCCACTATTGATCATGAATGACATTTGCTGTACATAATGATGACAATTGTACCCAAATCTTATAGATATCCTCACAAAATATTCGCAATGGGTAGGATAGATACCTGCTCAATGGAGATGAACTCAGGGACAGGGATTTACCTTTTAATGGAAATGGGTATGAGTATGGGTATTATAGTACCCATTTCGCCTTATACCTGCACTTATATATAATTTTTTAATTAAAACATCTCTCTTTCTCTCTCTAACACCCCCCACTGAGTGCGTGATTAATTGGCGTAGAGTTGTTCTAATTTAACCAATGGTTTCCAAACAAAAAAAATATAATTATATATTATTAAGTATTGATTTAATTATTAAAATATAGTCTTGAACCCTAAGTCAATGGGTATATATAATTATTTATTGAAAATATCATATATATATATATAATTATATATTTTGAATTTATAATATATAATTATAAACTGATTAGTATCAATGGATCAATTTTTGATAAGTCTTGGAAAGTACTAGCACATGACGTCCAAGTTTAAGAATTAGTTATTTTTGAAGTTTATTGTTATATTTAATCAATTTTAAGAATTATAACATTACATTTAAGAATGATTATGTCCTTAATGTTATATGATTATGTTTAGATGATTTAAAAATATTTTTCAATTTAGTTGTAGCAAATTCTTTAATTAATATTTTTTTATTGATTTATCGTTTTGATACTTAAGTAAAGTGTGGGTAGCGGGTGCGAGTATAAATATATAGGTACCCAACGGATATGAAAATAAAAATTAAAGTTACTACCCGCACATGTATGAGTATTTCTTTGAAAAGCGAGTATAGGAATGGATACTATAGTAGGTACCCTTTCGAGACCTGCCCATTGTCATTCCTAGCTGCACATAAATATTTTTTTTTAATTTCGAAATTGTAACTAATAATTGTAACATAAATATAATAAGAGTAAATAGTGTATGCATGCAATGACAGTATAAAAGAACTATACTAGAGTATGGCAAGTTTAGCTTTTTACCCTGTCATTCAATCATAAATCGTTATGCATGGTAAGTTTGTTAACTTTTACAATAATTATATCTTAAATGTCATACCAAAGATGATTTTTAATTAATTGAGAGTGTAAAATATTTACACTAACATTGCATAAAAAATAAACTCGTATAATAATGACAATTGAATCTGGTTTATAGCCAAATAATGTTAATGAAATTAAGAGATATAACGTAAAGAGAGCTTATAAAGATCAAATCATAAGTGAAGAAAAAACTGAATGATTAAAATTTAATAAAAACACATTAATAAGATTTTATAAAAATATTTCAACAGGAATTTCGTATTACACCCCGTAATTTAATTAGTTAGGTCCATGGTATTTTTGTGTGTATGAAATTTCCACATACAGCTACAGGAACTGGTATATATAAATATATATTAGTAAATTGGACGTGTGCGCTAGCTAAGGGATATGTGAACACTGATGGAGGATAGAGCTGATTCAAGTATTAATGAGGAAACGGAACGCAAAGTTGTAAGAAATAAATCGAAGGCATACGCTGCAGCACTGCTGGCAAGAATACAGCTTGGCAGATGGCTCCACCATAATTATACTCATATAATTTTGCAGTGGAAAGCAACAAAGCCAGAAACAAAAGCAACATAAGCTACTGTAATACATGAATAAATGATAGAGAAGGGAGAGGGCTGTAGCACCTAGTGGCCTAAACTTAATAGAGTCTACGCAGTTGAAGATTGGAAAGCGACCCGACAGCAAGAAAGCCCAACGGTTTTCTCAGAGGGTAGTGTAGTAGTGAGGGCATGTAATGAGAGAGTAGACTCCTAGTGTGGGGTTTGTTTTCATTTTTTGATGGAAGGATAGAAGGGGTGAATGAAGGAGGGTAGCTTACTTTGAAGGCTGAAAAATCTGAACTGTGATTACATATGCTTCTACAGCTACCTAGCCAGCTGCAGGCTGCAGCTATTATTTGGCCTATTGCAAATATATTGTACTCTCTGTGCGCCTTCCCCTACCTACTGTGCCCCATTTATATAGTTATATATACATCTCAAATGGAATTATTTGGGTAAACTCGCCACCACTGAATAAAGTTCCTTTTCCAGCAATCGGGTTCGATTTGTATAATTGCATGTGTCCCCATTCCCTTACATATGGTCCCACCCGTATCCCTTGCTGGTAGCAGAGTTTTTAGATCAGCTAGTCTGTGATAGATTTATGTGGTTTGTCCGTTGATAAACTCCCCATGGGATCATTTTGTCCTATCTATATTGCTAATGCTGAATAGTATTTTCACTATTTTGGTAACCCATCTTCTCTCTCTTGAATAGTAAATTGGCACGACCAAATCTTCCTTGCATATCTGCATATATCAATGATATATAATTAATGTCCTAAAAAAATGATATATTATTAAGGCTAGATAACCTTATTGGCTTGGATATTACGGTCAGAAATTGGTTAAAAAAAAGAGTATCCTGTTAATTAATCCTTGCCTCACTCGGATGGATTAACAAAACCTTTTGAAGACTATTTTAGTTCCGTGGAAAAATAGCGTTTGAACATAGCTGAAAAGGAGACTGGACCACCACGTGGGAGAGTTGAATAATTTGCCATTAATATTAACTAAAGTTTGTTAGTTGTGCATACTTTTGTCATTTAATTAGAGGCTCGTCTCAAATGTTTTTTTTTTCTTCTCATAACATCCACACACCTATTAATGGGATACAAAACAATATATTAGGCTTTTTACCATCTGCTTGTAACATATTTCATTTACTAATGTGTTCAATTCTTTCAAAAAATTAAGAAAAAACTCACAAAGTAGTAATATTCATTAGAATCATATATAGCCGCCTTAAAAAAGGAATCATAGCCAATAGGTTTAATTTGGAAGTAGTTATTAAACAACTACGCTGGAAATTGGGGGGAAATGAGAAATACATGAAAGAAATCTTTGTCTAGGTTATCCTCAACTGAGATGAGATGTATATAATTTTTTTAATCGAAGTTAAGCTACTATATGGTAGAAATAAATTTGAAGCTCGAGCGGGAACCATAAGTTGTGGAGACTAGAGATTACTAATTAATCTTTCGCACAGACACGCAGACCAATTTAGAAAATAATTTTCCCCCTCAAAATTACACATCATTTATAATTATAGCATTCTAACATGATGTGACTACCAAACGCGTGGATCAACTAATTGTGTTAAATACTCGAAGAAAGAGTTTTGTCGCCCATAATAATTCTACCTAGTTTGGACTTGAGCAAAATTGTTTCATGTGGATACTTGTGGTCTATACAAAAAAAATAAAATAAAAAACTCTAACATGATATGTAAGGATAACAAATAAGCCAAAATTAATTAGGTTGTTTTCAACATGTTAGGTAAAGAAAAGCCAAATATAAGACTATCATTTTTGTACCAAAAAAGAAAAAAGTCTTCATTTCGAAAATATATTATAGGCACCACTGTGCTCGTACATGGATCAATTGGTGCTTCGATCCTGGGTATGCAATTGCATTAAATACTTGGAGGTAGAGATTTACCTCTCAAAGTGGTCCTACCCTGCTTGAGCAAGATTACATCCAGTGGAGAATACATGTGATCTATACCAAAAAATATATTATAGGTTTAATTGCACTTTTTTGGTCCTTCAAGTATTACAATTGTGCGATTTTGGTTTTTCAAATTTCAATTGCGCAAATTGGGTCCCCTTAGTATTGCAATTATACGATTTTGGTCCCCTAAGTTTCCATTGAGCAAATTGAGTCCCCTAAGTATCGCAATTGTGCAATTTTAGTTTCTTTGTCAGTTTTTCGTTAAATATTTAACATATTTTATGTGATGCATTAAAGTCACACCATTTATCATGCCATCCATCATCATGTCAATCACCATATTGTCTATCAAGACCACATTATCTGACATGTTAAATATTTAATGGAAGAACTCACCCTTAAGTCTGACAGAGGGACCAAAATCACACAATTGCATAATTGAATAACTCAATTTGCATAATTAAAATTTGAGGGACTAAAATGGCACTATTATCCTTGAAGGACTCAATTTCCTCAATTAAAACTTGGAGGACCAAAATCACACAATTGTAATACTTGAAGGACCAAAACTACAATTAAGCCATACCCTGTTTAGTTTAAATTTCTAATTGAATTGGCTTTAATTTTACGCAAACTATCGGCTAAAAAAACTGATAATGTGCCTATTTTTGAGAGAGTACTCATCCATAAAAGAAGGAAATAAATGAGAAGAACAAAGGAAGAGGAAATCTAAATTCAGGTTGGTTTAGCCTGGCTAACACTTTGCGGTGTAATGATATGTCATATAGTTGTCTCTCCACAAGACAAATTTATGGTTTGTGTCCTAATTATTTTCTTCCTTTCAATTTAAAGCACTTACAAGACTTGTTAGAAACAGGTCCAGTCCTTTCACCTCACCCCCCAAATTGTAGTAATGGAAATCTATAAATTTAAAAATGTAGAAATTTAGAGCAGCACTTAGGTTTCTGAACTTGAAATACATACAAGAGAAGGCTAAAAAAAATGGAATTTGTACAAAGCTGAAATGCATAATTGCACAGTAGGTATGGTATAACAGTTTCATATTTCTTCGTACCGTCTTTCACTGTGATTTCAAAACTATTTTGATCTAACCCCCTATTTGGCAACATGAAAATAGTGTGGACATTGGGATGAGAGGAAAGAAATAAGGAGGTAAGAAATAAGTTTGTGGGTTTGGTAGTGTATAAATAAGAAGGAGAAAGAAGAAAAAACAAGTGGGGCCTACCATTGTTTATTTCCATTAAAAAATGGGTGGAAATAATGTAGAAATAGTTGTTGGTATATGAAGTTGACGAAAATGCCCACAAAAGAGTCGTGCATCTACTAGCTAACCACTGATAGTTAACTATTATATGGTGATAGTCGACTATCAAGACCTGCAGATAGTTCCTTCTCGCGATAGTAGACTATTAAAAATAGATAGTAGACTATTTACAGTCTCATTTCGACACTAACTTCCCACGATAGTCTATTACTATTTTTTGATAGTCTATTATTGGAGTTTCATTACTTTAACGTGATGTACATTAGGGCAAAAAAGAAAAGACAATATTAATCTAATTTCTTTCCACTCAAACCAAACAACTATACAATATTATTTCTACTCTATTTCACTCATATTTCTCTACGACCAAACAACTTATATTTTTACTCTATTTCTTATCTATTTATCTCTTATCTATTTCTTACTAACTTATTTTTTTCCACTCTATTTCTTTCTATATTGCCAAACAGAGGATAAAAGACTAAGTTTTAATTATAAGGTGAAAGCTTTTAGAATAGTGTTTTTTTTAATAAAGAAATTTTTTATTATATAATTAATTATATCCTAACAAATATCAAATGATAGCTGTATATAATAGTACTAACAGATGTCTATTTTAATTTATTTTTTTTTTGGGGGTGAGCTAGCTGCAAATGTGATTTGCATATGATTCGGAACACATTATTGTCAGAAAATGCAATAAACGTGGACACAAAAGTGACATGGAAAGTATCGAAATTTGGCATAGAGGCATAGGAGCCAAAATCATAGTAGACCCGGGGATTATATATGAAGTCAATTAGTATTTTATTAAAAATATTTTGTTGTCAGGCAACTACCAAATATCATTGATAAAATAATTGAATTAGAAATAGATGAATCATCTGAGTTATCAGTCCAAACAATTTAAAAAAATGTGGTCAAGTTGATCCAAAAATCGATAATAGAAACGTTTTAAACAGATTTTTCACTAAAAATAATTTTTTAATTCAACTGTAAATAATTTATGCAACAAACAAAGATTCATGTACGAGGTTCATATATAAAATATTATTAGCCTTTTGTTATTATTTTTTAATCATTTAGATATATCACATAATATTCTTTGATGTTAATTCAAAATTTTATTATACTTGACTTTTAATGATTTTACATTCTTTTAATACTCAATATATTATATAATTTAAATATATATAATAATTATTGGTTTAGTTACAATTTACTTATG
The DNA here is from genome assembly GCA_004329165.1 of Spatholobus suberectus. NCBI lineage: Eukaryota > Viridiplantae > Streptophyta > Magnoliopsida > Fabales > Fabaceae > Spatholobus > Spatholobus suberectus. Next base: position 857,393 of record CM014732.1, on the reverse strand, counting down.
CTTAAACTAGTAAACTGCATGTAAATTAACACTTTTATCAGTTCAAAGGTTGGTTAAAGTTTTAAAATATTTATAAATTACTACATAATATTTTTTTAAAAAGGAAAAAATAAAACCCTTTAAATTGTTATATTGTTTCACGAGAAAATAGGCTATACATTGATAGTGTAAAGTAATTTTACACAACCATCCAATAACAAATTATTATGTATGATAAGTTTGTTGACTTTTACAATAATTATCTTAAAAGTCATACTAATAATGATTTTTGATTGGTTGACAGTGTAAAACTTTTTACATTGATAATATATAGCCATTAAACTCATTGTTTCACACATGTCCCTTTTTTTATAATTTCAAATTTATTTAGTTTTGTTAATTGTCACAACTGCAACCAAATAAGCCAGTGGACTTCCTGTGCAGCCACCCTACAAAGAGAAGGGGCGCAATCTCATAAAGCAAAGAGACTGAGAAGGGATAATTTTTTTATTTTTTGGGGGTGGGGGTGGGGGGGTTGTTCAAAAGAATTGAGGCTTTATGTGTGTTGAATAGTTGGTGTAGGTAACATTGTTATTGTACTCGTTAGTTGAGATATTGATTCACCAGTTATATATAATACAATTTAAATTTAAATTTTATTTTATTTATTTTTAATGATTTTTGATATCTTTCTCTCTTTATATATATATATATATATATATATATATATATATTTTAAATGCGTGTCATCTACCAATTAGTTTTTTTTTAATCAAATTAACTTCATTGGGTAATCACCTTTTTATATATAAAACTAGTTAAGATATATCCAGTCACACCATTTTCTAAATAATTTGTCTAACATATTTCTCAAATCAATTACATAATTAATTCTCCAATCGAATCCATAAGTCTAATTGTACTTTAATAATTATAGAGTAATAACATTTACTTTTTTTTTACATTTTCTTTTATTTCATTTTTTTCTTATTTCTCTTTCTTTTTTATTATATCATTTATTACATATATTCCTTTCTTTCTTTTTGCCTTTTCTTTTTATCTTCCTTCCACCTCCATATATCCTAAATTGGGTAATACCTTTCTCATTTTCCATAATTATGATAGATAGAACTACGAAGGAGAATGTGGTCCAAACCTCAAGAAATACATAGAATTAAAGAAAGCTATTTTTTGAAAAGACAACAATTGCCACCTACCGCTAATTTATTGTCGTCCTTATTAATTTTTCACCATCTCGTCTCATGTGGAAGTAATTTTATTTTCTTTAAATAGTTTCATAAGCTATTTTTTAATTTTAAACGGTAAATATTTTTTCTTACACAAATTAAGACAAATTGAATAAGTAATATGTGAGATTTGATATCAGGTATTTGCAGTTAACTATGAAAAAACTTTATTAACGGAAAGCACATTCTTTCGGATAGACACGATTGTTACATCATTTGTAGTATATTACACTTTTATCAATAAAATATTATAATATTTTTTGAATAAAAAATATATATTTTTGTTTAACCTAGGATATCTCTTAGGCAGGAATTAAGAATTAATCTCTTGAGATATCAAAATCCATACAGATTTTTATTTTTTTTTTACATACACAAATCTGAGATCAAATTTCTGATAATATACTTAAAAACAAGGTTATTTGTCAATTATGTCACGTCATGTTAATTTTTGAATAAATAATATATATATTGGCATTGTAATTTTTTTTACAATAATATCATTTAATTACAAATCACCATACATGATAAATTTGTTAATTTTGATAATAATTATCTTAACAATCATTCAAAAACAGAATTATATAATCAATAAATCATATATATTAATGTGTATACATCAAATGAAACGAAATGTAATTTTTTTATAAATGTAATTGCAAATATAACATGTCAAACTAACAAAGAGGGGTCCCCAATTGATTTTTTTTTTTTATGCTGAATGTGGGGCTTCATTCAGATGCAAAGGATTAAAATTTGTGTAAGTAACTAAAAAGAGAAGCGTGAGGGCGGCGGCATCACCTTGCTCCCAAATTCTAATTGCTCTAGGCTCTTAACTGGAATCTAGCTAGGCATGCAATTCTTTTCTGTCATCCACATGTGGGGTGTGACATTTCCTCGGAAATTCTCGGTAAGTGTTTTTACCAACTGTTTGCAGACTAATACCAGAAACTAACAGATGGGAACAAAAGGGAAAGGAAAAATTATTGAAGGTTGCTATAATTAATTAATTAATTAATATACAAAAGAAGTATTGTGACCTATTACTAACAAACATTTGTTACATCAAGCAGCGAACAGATTAAGTCACTTTTATCTCATTATTTTGGGTATGAAATACATTTCCTCCATTACGTTCTCTTTCGTATTGAATGGGTTCGGACTAGTGAATTAGGGTTTCAATCGCTTTCCTTTGCACGCCTACTTCTCCGTCAATTAATGAAAGGAGGAAAGAAAGAAATGATGTCAGTCTTTCACGTTACTCTTTCAATTGCATTATTATTACATTCTCTGTTCCCAACAAATCCCATTTATGGAAATTAAAGACGGGAGTCCAATGTTATTTTGAGAAGAAGAATGCTAACTAATTAATGTTTTAAGAAATTTGTTAACGAATTAAAAATATTGTTATAAATTAAAACTGTAATATTTAATGTTGTTGACACATCTTATATTGTGATTAATATTAATAAAATTTTTATTTATTAATTATTAGCCAATGCTTTTAAGACAACTTTAATCAAACAACTCTCATGAATTACTAAAAGTTATTTTAGAAAATTTTTTACACTTTTTTAAAGTTACATATTCACTTTTGTAAGTAACCTTTCATTCCAATTCTATTAAAAGTCTCTTCAATGAATCTTTTATACACTTTCATTTGGTACCATTAATATTTTACAGGAGACAATTCAATTCTAATTGGATAAGATTATTATAAGCGACAAAGTTTTCTTTCTAAATATTTAATGTAATTGTATATTTAGAGTTCGAACTCAAGACCATTAGTTAAGTTAAAATAACCTTATGCTCCACATGTGGTATAAATCTTTTAAACTACTCCATAATTTTATATTTTATTATTTATCTATATTTCTCACACAACATATGATTAATTAAAAATAGGTGGAACCAGCAAAAAGGTAGAGTTGTTGTGTGCAGAACCGTTGTACCAGAGGGGTGGATTACTTGCATATTTGCTTTCACAATTGCGTTTTGTTATAGATGACCTTCAGACATTCGTTAGTGGAGCCTTTTTGAAAAACGAGAGGGAGCAAAACAGAAAAAAAGAAGAGGATTTTTAATTGCTTAATTGACTAGTTTTCGTGCAATTAGTCTTGGCAACAGAAATAGAAGACAAGTCTCTCTTGTGCCTCCTGCAATTCAATGATGTGATTAGTACTTATTAATTTTATTATGTGCAGCAGATGGTTTAGAAAGGATATTTCATTTCCACAAATATTACAATAAGAGTTCCAAAAGAGACAACAAAGGGACTCACACTTATATGTGAGCTGCCAGTGCACACAGTTGTAATTGGAATGTGACTAGACATCATTCCTCCTGCCAAGGCAAAGGCAACTTGTTTGATCCTATTTTCTCTGGTTCTATCTCTACAGTTTGAGTATGACAATGTTGATCTTTTTTCTTGTCTATAGATGCAAATATTTAATTTATGGTGATTGGAGGCTCTATCCAACCCAAACAAATATAAGGCAAACAGATCAAGCTGGACCACTTGATACTACTGGTCATAAACATAGCCAACTATCATGGGTAGAGCTAGATTTCAGCAAGATCCATTAGTTGTACGGTAGCTAACTATATGCAAGCAACCATCAAAGGAACATGATTTTTTATTTTTTTCTGATTTCGAGAATTATAACGATGAAAAGGAAAAACATCCAAACCGGGTTTGTGTTTTCGGATGCATTACACTTTTGTTTCACCAGCTGTTCTCTGCATAATGAAAACAAAGAAAGCAGTGTGCTAAATAATAATTATTCCTCAGAGTTTCCAGTTACTTTCTCAGGGTATATTATACATAATCATTTCAAAGCATAAACAAACAAGTTATAAATGGAGGTCCCTAGCTTACTCTCGCTTGTCTCTCCCAAAGATACACACATCATTATGCCATTTTATTTTTCTTGGTTATATGTTCTATATGTTTTTTCTCCTGGTCGTGTCTACATGTGAGAGGGACTGACTATTAATTGTTCTCAATAATGTGTTTGACTAAGCTCTTTGCCTGACGACGTTCAGAGTTAACTAATTCTACTCAGTCCTTGACATGATAGACTAATTAAGGAATTGAAATTACTCCTAATAAGTACGCCACTACCTCTCAATGCTACTTCAACATATTTCTATCAATGATTACTACTTTACACGAACATATGTACACTAAAATTTTCCATTTAGCCTGGAATATATATTGTATGATTAAATACATTATTATTTACATATAAAGTAACGTGCATAGAGAGGGTTTATCAATCGAGAGATTTTCATCATTTGGATTTTAAACAAGAACTCAAGAATTTATAAAGCTATATTCATAGTCTTGACGACTATTACTTCTAGAGATCGTAATTCAATGTGTACGGGTGTAGTAGTTCAAGATGACTATGCTTAAATGCGTTGAAGAAGTACTTGTTCTTTGTTAATAATTTAAAAATGATCTACTTAATCAAAGAGAAAAAGGTTGGCCAAGTAATATCTGACATAAGTGTGTGTCTGTGTCTAGGTGAATGTGTTAAAATTCTATATTAAATATCTGGCTTGTATCATATAATATCAAATACGCACACTATAGTATAAATTAATGACTGAGTGCCTAGCGAAAACCCACGTACAGGAGAGCATCTTAATGATGTATATTCATATGTTAGTTTAGCTCGCTTTAATTTCAACTTTCAGGTATTCCCCCAAGTTTATAATAATTCATTTATATTCGGTAAGTCTCACAAAGCTCCAGCTACTATTCTTAAGACAACTGTTAATTATGTGTTTGGGGTGAGTACATATTGAAAACTTAATTCATTTTTTATTAGGGATGTCAATTTGTAAGTAACATAAATTCATTGGTTGGGAGACTTTTGCAATATTTGAAGTTTCAATATGCACAAAAAATATTTATGAAGGAAGAATAGTTTCAATATCCTAATTAAGGACTAATCCATAGGATGTGAAACCAACAAAATCTGACATTGTTGGTAAATACTCGTGTCTTTTAAACATGTTGATAGGAGTTTTATTTTCATGTGTATGTGAAAAATATTTTTTTTTTCAATAAGATAATTATATTGATGAAATATGAAGTACAAGGGGTACTTTAACCCAAATATGTTAATGAAGTAATAAATTACATCAATGAAGTACCTAATTACAGCTCAAATATATCAATGAAGTATCTACTCCATACCCCAACTCAAGTGCATCAATGAAGTACCTAGTTACATCAATAGGATGATGAGATATCCAAACTCATTGGTCCAAACCTTAAAGGCAGTGTAAAAATAACCTTAAGAATAGTGCAACGATGATAAACAACAAAGTGGGTTTGCCCATCACTCATAAAAATTCATTGTTATATTGTCTATCCTAGTCTTTATCAATAGCCAACTTTTTACCTTCATCATTTCCCACCACTTCTTTAGCATTAAGTAGAGCATTTGTGAAACAAATATGATTTCTATGTAGTCACATAGACCATAAAAAACTAATCCAAATAAGCTTGGAAAGTTCCTTATATTTCCTACTAACCAGTGTGACTAAGTTTGACCAAAAATGTGTTTTCCCATCACAAGGTAATGGGGTATTTGTCTCCACCAACCAATTATAACAGTGCTGCCAAAATACGATATGAAACATTACAAATGCAGAAAAAAATGATTTGTCATCTATAGATCACACTTGCAAAAGGCACAAAGTAGTTTGTTACTGTATGATAAAATCCCTCTATGAAATAGATTATCTTTAGTTGGTAATCTATCTATGAATACCTTCCAAGCAAGTGCAATGCTTTCTTGTGGAACCAAGAAGCGCCAAAGGGATCAAGTTGAAGAAAGGTCTTGCTGTTGTAGCTTCTTGTACTCTGATTCCATAATATAGGATCTTGATGCATCTGCTTTACAAATCTAGCCATCCTGGTTTCCTTCATATAGGACTGTAGCATTGATGAAGTCAAGCAAGTTTTTGTATAACACTAAATGTTGCCATTTTCATTTATATTGGAGTTCCTCATTCTTTCAATCAGAGCTTCTTCTCCTTCACTATTCACACATTCAATCTTTTTTTTTTTTTTTTTTTTGATGTGGTGCCTATTGTCTCTTAGCTTTGTTAGAAGAGGCAATGCCTATTTTGATGATCTTTATGCCTCAAAAAAATTAGTCTCTGACGATTGATCCAGAGATATCCTTGATACAAACCAAAAAATCTAGACAACCTGAAAAAAATCTTAAAAATAAAATAAAGGAAATAAAGGACCAGTTTGATGGTGTTTCAATTTTTTATTTCAAAATTTATCTCGTAAAATAATTTTAAAAAACAGTTTTTTTACAAAAAGGAAAGAAATTTTTTTTGCATGGTTGAGAAACCTGAAGCAATTGTTTTTTTTTTTTTTTTAACTTCTTCACGTCGTGCCTCACCTCATCATCCTTGAAAAAACTATATTTACATAATTATTACCTTGAGAATAATACTTGAATTTTAAAACTATGTTTTTGTTCGTAAACTATGTTTTTGGTTCCTATAAAATTTTTCAAATTCGGTTTTAGTCCTTAAAAAAATTTGTTC
>CM014732.1:671685-842887 GCA_004329165.1 Spatholobus suberectus | reverse complement strand
TTTTTGAAAAGACAACAATTGCCACCTACCGCTAATTTATTGTCGTCCTTATTAATTTTTCACCATCTCGTCTCATGTGGAAGTAATTTTATTTTCTTTAAATAGTTTCATAAGCTATTTTTTAATTTTAAACGGTAAATATTTTTTTCTTACACAAATTAAGACAAATTGAATAAGTAATATGTGAGATTTGATATCAGGTATTTGCAGTTAACTATGAAAAAACTTTATTAACGGAAAGCACATTCTTTCGGATAGACACGATTGTTACATCATTTGTAGTATATTACACTTTTATCAATAAAATATTATAATATTTTTTGAATAAAAAATATATATTTTTGTTTAACCTAGGATATCTCTTAGGCAGGAATTAAGAATTAATCTCTTGAGATATCAAAATCCATACAGATTTTTTTTTTTTTTACATACACAAATTTGAGATCGAATTTCTGATAATATACTTAAAAACAAGGTTATTTATCAATTATGTCACGTCATGTTAATTTTTGAATAAATAATATATACATTGGCATTGTAAATTTTTTTACAATAATATCATTTAATTACAAATCACCATACATGATAAATTTGTTAATTTTTATAATAATTATCTTAACAATCATTCAAAAACAGAATTATATAATCAATAAATCATATATATTAATGTGTATACATCAAATGAAACGAAATGTAATTTTTTATAAATGTAATTGCAAATATAACATGTCAAACTAACAAAGAGGGGTCCCCAATTGATTTTTTTTTTTATGCTGAATGTGGGGCTTCATTCAGATGCAAAGGATTAAAATTTGTGTAAGTAACTAAAAAGAGAAGCGTGAGGGCGGCGGCATCACCTTGCTCCCAAATTCTAATTGCTCTAGGCTCTTAACTGGAATCTAGCTAGGCATGCAATTCTTTTCTGTCATCCACATGTGGGGTGTGACATTTCCTCGGAAATTCTCGGTAAGTGTTTTTACCAACTGTTTGCAGACTAATACCAGAAACTAACAGATGGGAACAAAAGGGAAAGGAAAAATTATTGAAGGTTGCTATAATTAATTAATTAATTAATATACAAAAGAAGTATTGTGACCTATTACTAACAAACATTTGTTACATCAAGCAGCGAACAGATTAAGTCACTTTTATCTCATTATTTTGGGTATGAAATACATTTCCTCCATTACGTTCTCTTTCGTATTGAATGGGTTCGGACTAGTGAATTAGGGTTTCAATCGCTTTCCTTTGCACGCCTACTTCTCCGTCAATTAATGAAAGGAGGAAAGAAAGAAATGATGTCAGTCTTTCACGTTACTCTTTCAATTGCATTATTATTACATTCTCTGTTCCCAACAAATCCCATTTATGGAAATTAAAGACGGGAGTCCAATGTTATTTTGAGAAGAAGAATGCTAACTAATTAATGTTTTAAGAAATTTGTTAACGAATTAAAAATATTGTTATAAATTAAAACTGTAATATTTAATGTTGTTGACACATCTTATATTGTGATTAATATTAATAAAATTTTTATTTATTAATTATTAGCCAATGCTTTTAAGACAACTTTAATCAAACAACTCTCATGAATTACTAAAAGTTATTTTAGAAAATTTTTTACACTTTTTTAAAGTTACATATTCACTTTTGTAAGTAACCTTTCATTCCAATTCTATTAAAAGTCTCTTCAATGAATCTTTTATACACTTTCATTTGGTACCATTAATATTTTACAGGAGACAATTCAATTCTAATTGGATAAGATTATTATAAGCGACAAAGTTTTCTTTCTAAATATTTAATGTAATTGTATATTTAGAGTTCGAACTCAAGACCATTAGTTAAGTTAAAATAACCTTATGCTCCACATGTGGTATAAATCTTTTAAACTACTCCATAATTTTATATTTTATTATTTATCTATATTTCTCACACAACATATGATTAATTAAAAATAGGTGGAACCAGCAAAAGGTAGAGTTGTTGTGTGCAGAACCGTTGTACCAGAGGGGTGGATTACTTGCATATTTGCTTTCACAATTGCGTTTTGTTATAGATGACCTTCAGACATTCGTTAGTGGAGCCTTTTTGAAAAACGAGAGGGAGCAAAACAGAAAAAAAGAAGAGGATTTTTAATTGCTTAATTGACTAGTTTTCGTGCAATTAAGTCTTGCAACGAAATAGAAGACAAGTCTCTCTCGTGCCTCCTGCAATTCAATGATGTGATTAGTACTTATTAATTTTATTATGTGCAGCAGATGGTTTAGAAAGGATATTTCATTTCCACAAATATTACAATAAGAGTTCCAAAAGAGACAACAAAGGGACTCACACTTATATGTGAGCTGCCAGTGCACACAGTTGTAATTGGAATGTGACTAGACATCATTCCTCCTGCCAAGGCAAAGGCAACTTGTTTGATCCTATTTTCTCTGGTTCTATCTCTACAGTTTGAGTATGACAATGTTGATCTTTTTTCTTGTCTATAGATGCAAATATTTAATTTATGGTGATTGGAGGCTCTATCCAACCCAAACAAATATAAGGCAGACAGATCAAGCTGGACCACTTGATACTACTGGTCATAAACATAGCCAACTATCATGGGTAGAGCTAGATTTCAGCAAGATCCATTAGTTGTACGGTAGCTAACTATATGCAAGCAACCATCAAAGGAACATGATTTTTTATTTTTTTCTGATTTCGAGAATTATAACGATGAAAAGGAAAAACATCCAAACCGGGTTTGTGTTTTTCGGATGCATTACACTTTTGTTTCACCAGCTGTTCTCTGCATAATGAAAACAAAGAAAGCAGTGTGCTAAATAATAATTATTCCTCAGAGTTTCCAGTTACTTTCTCAGGGTATATTATACATAATCATTTCAAAGCATAAACAAACAAGTTATAAATGGAGGTCCCTAGCTTACTCTCGCTTGTCTCTCCCAAAGATACACACATCATTATGCCATTTTATTTTTCTTGGTTATATGTTCTATATGTTTTTTCTCCTGGTCGTGTCTACATGTGAGAGGGACTGACTATTAATTGTTCTCAATAATGTGTTTGACTAAGCTCTTTGCCTGACGACGTTCAGAGTTAACTAATTCTACTCAGTCCTTGACATGATAGACTAATTAAGGAATTGAAATTACTCCTAATAAGTACGCCACTACCTCTCAATGCTACTTCAACATATTTCTATCAATGATTACTACTTTACACGAACATATGTACACTAAAATTTTCCATTTAGCCTGGAATATATATTGTATGATTAAATACATTATTATTTACATATAAAGTAACGTGCATAGAGAGGGTTTATCAATCGAGAGATTTTCATCATTTGGATTTTAAACAAGAACTCAAGAATTTATAAAGCTATATTCATAGTCTTGACGACTATTACTTCTAGAGATCGTAATTCAATGTGTACGGGTGTAGTAGTTCAAGATGACTATGCTTAAATGCGTTGAAGAAGTACTTGTTCTTTGTTAATAATTTAAAAATGATCTACTTAATCAAAGAGAAAAAGGTTGGCCAAGTAATATCTGACATAAGTGTGTGTCTGTGTCTAGGTGAATGTGTTAAAATTCTATATTAAATATCTGGCTTGTATCATATAATATCAAATACGCACACTATAGTATAAATTAATGACTGAGTGCCTAGCGAAAACCCACGTACAGGAGAGCATCTTAATGATGTATATTCATATGTTAGTTTAGCTCGCTTTAATTTCAACTTTCAGGTATTCCCCCAAGTTTATAGTAATTCATTTATATTCGGTAAGTCTCACAAAGCTCCAGCTACTATTCTTAAGACAACTGTTAATTATGTGTTTGGGGTGAGTACATATTGAAAACTTAATTCATTTTTTATTAGGGATGTCAATTTGTAAGTAACATAAATTCATTGGTTGGGAGACTTTTGCAATATTTGAAGTTTCAATATGCACAAAAAATATTTATGAAGGAAGAATAGTTTCAATATCCTAATTAAGGACTAATCCATAGGATGTGAAACCAACAAAATCTGACATTGTTGGTAAATACTCGTGTCTTTTAAACATGTTGATAGGAGTTTTATTTTCATGTGTATGTGAAAAATATTTTTTTTTTTCAATAAGATAATTATATTGATGAAATATGAAGTACAAGGGGTACTTTAACCCAAATATGTTAATGAAGTAATAAATTACATCAATGAAGTACCTAATTACAGCTCAAATATGTCAATGAAGTATCTACTCCATACCCCAACTCAAGTGCATCAATGAAGTACCTAGTTACATCAATAGGATGATGAGATATCCAAACTCATTGGTCCAAACCTTAAAGGCAGTGTAAAAATAACCTTAAGAATAGTGCAACGATGATAAACAACAAAGTGGGTTTGCCCATCACTCATAAAAATTCATTGTTATATTGTCTATCCTAGTCTTTATCAATAGCCAACTTTTTACCTTCATCATTCCCACCACTTCTTTAGCATTAAGTAGAGCATTTGTGAAACAAATATGATTTCTATGTAGTCACATAGACCATAAAAAACTAATCCAAATAAGCTTGGAAAGTTCCTTATATTTCCTACTAACCAGTGTGACTAAGTTTGACCAAAAATGTGTTTTCCCATCACAAGGTAATGGGGTATTTGTCTCCACCAACCAATTATAACAGTGCTGCCAAAATACGATATGAAACATTACAAATGCAGAAAAAATGATTTGTCATCTATAGATCACACTTGCAAAAGGCACAAAGTAGTTTGTTACTGTATGATAAAATCCCTCTATGAAATAGATTATCTTTAGTTGGTAATCTATCTATGAATACCTTCCAAGCAAGTGCAATGCTTTCTTGTGGAACCAAGAAGCGCCAAAGGGATCAAGTTGAAGAAAGGTCTTGCTGTTGTAGCTTCTTGTACTCTGATTCCATAATATAGGATCTTGATGCATCTGCTTTACAAATCTAGCCATCCTGGTTTCCTTCATATAGGACTGTAGCATTGATGAAGTCAAGCAAGTTTTTGTATAACACTAAATGTTGCCATTTTCATTTATATTGGAGTTCCTCATTCTTTCAATCAGAGCTTCTTCTCCTTCACTATTCACACATTCAATCTTTTTTTTTTTTTTTTTTTTGATGTGGTGCTATTGTCTCTTAGCTTTGTTAGAAGAGGCAATGCCTATTTTGATGATCTTTATGCCTCAAAAAAATTAGTCTCTGACGATTGATCCAGAGATATCCTTGATACAAACCAAAAAATCTAGACAACCTGAAAAAAATCTTAAAAATAAAATAAAGGAAATAAAGGACCAGTTTGATGGTGTTTCAATTTTTTATTTTCAAAATTTATCTCGTAAAATAATTTTAAAAAACAGTTTTTTTACAAAAAGGAAAGAAAATTTTTTTTGCATGGTTGAGAAACCTGAAGCAATTGTTTTTTTTTTTTTTTAACTTCTTCACGTCGTGCCTCACCTCATCATCCTTGAAAAAACTATATTTACATAATTATTACCTTGAGAATAATACTTGAATTTTAAAACTATGTTTTTGTTCGTAAACTATGTTTTTGGTTCCTATAAAATTTTTCAAATTCAGGTTTTAGTCCTTAAAAAAAATTTGTTCTATTTCATCTCTCTAATTTGAAAATAAATCACTTTTGTCCTCAAAGTGGTTATAATTAACATTTAATGACATCTATAAACCACCAAAAAATACACTTTGAAGACCAAAAGAGATATATTTCCAAATTAGAGAGACGAAAATAGCAGGACAAAATTTTTTGAAGACTAAAATCGAATTTAGAAAATTTTAGAGTGACCAAAAACATAGTTCACCCTTTTTGTTTTATTAAAAACAGAATTTTAAAGCTTATTTTTGAAACACTACATAAAAAACTTTATCAAACAAATTTTATAAAAAATTATATTAAACAAGTCCAAAATCTTGTTTTCTAAATTTAGTTTGCCCTTACATAAAAAAATGTTTTTTTTCTCTTACAACCTTCGCCTTCCTGTTATTATAATTAGACCCATCACATAAATATTTGTACGTATGAATGGATTTATAAATATTGTGCAGCCATATATTTGCAATTTTAATCCGAAGATAATAAAAGAATAATTCTCTTCGAATATATAATTTTATGGGCAGTTTTTTTATTGGTTTTGAATAGTGCATAAATTAGAGTGCTGATTTTCAAAGTAGTTTTTTTCTTGGTAAATTAATATTATATTAAATCTTCTGTTCTATTCACTGCTTTTAATAATTGATTTTAACATCAATTTCTAGCAATATGTATTTTATTTTAGAAACTACAGTTTTTTAAAAATAAAAATTAACTGTCAATATTATTTTTTTCATTTTTTAAAATAATCAAATGTTTTCACTCAAATAACATAATATATTATATGGATAAGATTAAATAATACTAGATATCAAATTTGATAAAATCACATTTTTTAAAACCTTTTTAAAACATTAAATTTATCAATCTAATTATTAAACCATCTGATATTATTCTTGTAATTATATATATATCATATTTTAGATAACTCAAACATTAAATATATAATTTAATATAATAAATTTATTAATATTTTAAATAATATATTATACATTAAAATAAAGTAATGTAATATAATATATCCTTGAACATAGCTCAAGTGGTATAGCTAGGGGGAGATAAGCTTTCAAGCACAGCAAAATACCACTTCACCCCTCTCCTTCCCAACCCCTTTTCCCCTCCCCTGAACACAAGAAAAAAAATTAAAATAATGCAATGAAATATCAATTAATTTTCATATTATATTAAATTTTGTAAATTTAATCAATTTCATGAAAACTTCTAAAGTTTCCATTAAATTAATAAAATTTAACATTTATATAAAGTTATTAAAATGGCATTTTATGAAATTTAACATTTAATATCAATTGATTTTATCCCATGGTTATAAAAAATGATTTTATACCATGTATATTATTGCCTTCAAAGTTGTAAAACAATTAATAACATTATTTACTATCCAATATTAATTATCAATTTTTATTATCAAAAGTAAATATTACTTTGAGAAATAAGTAATGACCTTATATACATTACTAAGTGTTAATTATTAACCCACAAGGGGCCTAACCCATGTCTCTTCATAGGCGTTATGGATGAGTTTAATTTAGTCTGCTAACCTATTTAAATGCCTTCTTTATATTAAAATGTTTGCATAGGCCTGACCTATTCTTAAATAAGCTAAATGATTAATAGGTCAATGTAAAAAAATTCTATGTAAAACGAACTATAAATTATGAAAATTAAAATAATTGCTCCTTAATGCATGAGACAAAAGGTTAAAATAGATTGACTAGGCTTTATAAAAGTCAAGTCTAACTTATTTATATGGGTAAACATATTTTTAAATCTAATTTGACCTTTATGATAACTTATTTAAAAGTCTATTTTATAATAAGGTTTCTAAATATGATATAAATATATCCTTCAATAAACTTATAGACATGACTCTTTATATAGGTCAACATGTTTAATATTTAAAAAGATAAATAAATACATAATTTTAATACATTATAAAAAATTTACTATGATTATAATACTAACAAAAAATTATTATTATATTTACTTAAATTGGTTAGTTTGTAATTAGGTTTAAAAGGCTTTTGAATGACTTAAAGCTTGCTTTAATCAAATAGGGTTTTATAAAAGTCTTAACCTAGTTATTTCTTAAAAAAGTTTGATCTGACTAGCTTGAACTTGATGTAAGCTAAGTCATACACTCTTGTTGGATAGTCTAACCTATTTCCGCTCCTACACCATGAATAGTTGAAAAGAATTACACATGCATAAAAAAATTTATTAGCTTACATTAGTCAATAATTGAAGTTTTAATATATGAATAAAATATTCATACATGACCTATATATCATATAAATTTAAGAAAGTGAAAATAAATATGGTAATAAATAAACAAAAGTAAGTGAGTCATGTAATTATTAAATTATGAATATTTTTTTTATTACACTTTATAAGATTATAAGAATATTTAAATTATTTGTTCCATTAAAAATGTTTTTATTTTGAACTAAAAAATTTATTTAAAATCAAAATTTTATGCAGGGTATTTCGATTATAATTTTTAAATTTAAATATATATTAAATATTTATTTGTTTATTAGATACAAAATTCATATCATAATTAAATATATCATATTTAAAACAAACGCGTGTGCACGGGTAAGAAAACTAACAATGGTCAGTAGAAACTGGAATAACAATAAAAGCCAGGGCTCAAATGGTCAGTACAAAATTCATATCACTAGGGTGTTGAAGTTTTGAAGGAGAAATTATTGGCTTAAAAGAGATAGTTAATTTTCACCTATTACCTCTCATTTAATTTTAATAAACAACGGGGTGAGAATTAATATTGATTCTTTAGGACTCAAATGAAGTGAATTGAAAGATAGAAAAGAGAGGTAAGGTAAGGTAAGGTAAGGGCAGCAGAGGTTATATTATAAAGAGAGAAGCAGTGACAGGAGAGCGCCTGCAGGGCAGGGTGGTCTGTTTTCATTTTCTCTTAGTTTAGCCATTTGCTTTTCCTTTTCTTACCTTACGGCCGGGGGACCATCCACAACACACTCAATCAATGGCACTAAAAGTCAAAAAAATAAGCGTACACTCTATCCTCTCTCTCCTCTACTATACCATTGGCATTTCCTCTGCTACAACTAGCTTAAGCCCGTACCCATATATGAGCGAAAAAATAAATAAATAATTAACCAATATCATTGCCCCATATATTTTTATGCTTTTATATAATATGACAACAAAATGAGGGTTGCAAGGCAAATTTTAACACACATATATAACACAGTTAAGTTAAGCTCCTTGCTTCTGGAACAACTGGCTTTTTGGTCTCAACCCGGAAGCATATGTACTGTACAGATTATACCAAATATGATGAAAACGACAAGTTGCTCACATGACCACAATAAGCACATTATTCATGGCCCCCACGTAAGTGTAGTAATCCTCTCTATCTACCTTTCTCTCTCTCTCCGACGAATAAAACTGGGTTGCAAGAAAATTTTTGCTTCTTTTCCTAGTTGTAAAGAACCTTCCTGTGAGGTAACTATACTTACAGCTAAAATCCACGCTACTTTCCCCTCTCTTCCCATCGATCTCTCTCCCGATCTAACTCCTCATATATTATGCTTTGTAGGTCAACAAAACAATAACATGACCTTGTTTTAAATCCTCTCCATTCCATGGTTTGTCTTTCTTTAGGGTTTGGAGGCTTGTGTGGTCAAATATGAAGGCACTGACTGTTTTAATTTTTGTGTACTAAGAGCCTGTTTTTGTTTTTCTTTAGAGCATCAGCAATCTGGGTAAAATATCTTCCTCATGCTAGAGCTATGTGTTGGCAACGTTCAATTTATTTGACCTTGTAATCTAATTAATTCTTTTTAATTCACACCCACTTTTCCATTTCTTGGCAAATTTGATTTTATTATTTATTTTTACTTCCCTGCCCTCTTCCTCTCTTCGATCGCTTTATTCTAATCATATCGTTTTTTTTTATTATTATTCTTTCTTTCTCATTGTCTTTGCTGAGATCCAGAGGTTATTATTAACAGAATTCAAGGTAGGTCAGCCATAAGTCCATGGAGTTGATGCAACATGTTAAAGGTAATTATTCCGATAGCAGGGAAGAAGAGGAGGAAGAGGAAGCAACAGAAATTATCACAATCACAAGAGAAGCAGAAAGCCGCAGTAAGCTTGCTCTATTACCCCTTTTAATTTCTTCTCCATCCACGACAAATTAATTATACCCCTACACGTGTCTTTAATTACCTCATCACCACCTTCTTCTTGATGTGATAAATATTTCCCACACCGTCAAAATTAATCCACGGTTGGGGGAATATGCATCATGAATCTGTAGATGGCACTAACAATTTACCCACCGGGCATGGATTAGGGTTACAGCAGCAGCAAGATGGCGCATCCAACTTCGGAAAGCAGCTAGACTTGATGGACTTGTCACTGGGGAGCAACAAGGAAGAGGAAGAAGGCGGCAATTTGCTGCAACAGCGACAAGTAGCAGGTGGAGGTCATGGCACTTGTTCAACCACGAAGGAAGTAGTGGAGAAAGAACACATGTTTGACAAAGTGGTGACACCGAGCGATGTAGGGAAGCTGAACAGGCTGGTGATACCGAAGCAGCACGCGGAGAAGTACTTCCCCCTTGACTACTCATCCAACGAGAAGGGGCTGCTCCTCAATTTCGAGGACAGGAATGGAAAGGCGTGGCGGTTCAGGTATTCGTATTGGAACAGCAGCCAGAGCTATGTGATGACAAAGGGGTGGAGCCGTTTCGTGAAGGAGAAGAAGCTCGATGCTGGTGACATTGTCTCCTTCCAGCGTGGCCTTGGCGATTTGTATACACATAGGTTGTACATAGATTGGAGGCGAAGGTCTGATCATCCTCATCCTCATCCTCATCCTCATCCTCATGCCCCTGACCACCCTTCAACCTCTCTTTTCTTTCCGCCCTCTATCAGATGGTACTCTCTCCCTGCCACCTCCTCTATGATGCCACCTCGCTACCATCTCAATTACAACAACATCTTCACTTTTCACCAGCAACAGTACCTTGGTGCTACTGGCACTCTTCACGGCAATTATGGGGAGCAGAATTCCGGATCTGGCTCACTCTATTACCTCAGGTCCTCCACGTCAATGGGGGGTGGTGATCAAAACTTGCAAGGGAGAGGGAACAACATTGTCCCCATGATCATTGATTCTGTGCCGGTTAACGTTGCTCATCATCGCCATGGACATGGACATGGAGACATTATTAGTGGTGCTGCTTCTGCTACTACTAGTAGTGGAAAACGGCTAAGGCTGTTTGGTGTGAACATGGAATGTGCTTCCTCAGCAGAAGATTCCAAAGGCTCGGCAGCACATGTGACAGTGGGTAATTCAGTTCCCTCTTCTTCTTCTTCTTCTCTTCAGCGCTTGAGGGTGCCCCATGAAGACCCGCTTTCGTCGTCAGCAAGGTTTGGGGATCACAAAGGGGGGACTTCGGTGCTGTTTGATTTGGATCCCTCTTTGCAGTATCGGCAGTGATCAAATAAATTTAACAAGATCGAGCCACAAATAATGAATGGAGAAGATTTAGTTTCAAAGTTAGTTGGGCTAGCTACCCTCTCTTTTGCAGCATTTTTACTTCTTTTCTTCTCTTTCTCTCACCACCTACGAAGGAAAGAGCTCCCAAACTTTCTTTCTATTCTCCTTCTAATCAGTAATTAGTATAAGTTAGCATTTGAACTTCTTGGTATCTACGTTTTGAACTGCACGAAGCGTTAATTAGCTGGGGATTCGAGTCATGAAGGAAATGAAAAATCGTTTCATGACCAAGAGACGGGAATGAAATCTCCATTACACCTTTCAATTGTGTATATTACTATACATATATATTATATTTATAATTTGTCATAAATATATATATATATATATATATATATATATATGTATATGATTTCTGTCCCCCTTTTTTTATTGCATTGGTGTATACTGTTAACTGTACTCTCTCTCTCTTTCCGTTCACTGCATTTAATGATACGCAGAAAAGCTTGTTGCTTTCTTCTATCCTCTAATGTTTCTGTTAGCCTTGTTGGGTTGATGTCGTTCACAACACTGCTGCTTCTGCTGCTGCTTAGTTAGGCATTTTCGGTTTGCAGATAAGGAGCAGAAAGTTGTCCAGCTGTAAAATGGTGATTATTTTCTATTCTTGTTCAAGCTCCATCCATTTCCATTACTTTATTATTATTATTATTATTATTTACTATGCTATTGCTATTATATTTAATGAGTAATTTCTCCTCCTTCCCCCGCCCTCTCTTTTATATATCCCCTTTGAACTCTCTTGTCTTCTCTCTAATTCAGCAGTCGCCTTCTTGTCTGGATTAGCACTGCTCACAAACGTGTTCTGGATAAATAGAACTGCATATGTGGAGATTTTTTCCCCTTCTCCCAAAGGTTAAAAGAGTAAGTATCCCAATTCTTCCCAAACTAATTTTTCACAGTAATTATTATATTTGTTGCTGGATTCAATGACATGTTTCTGATCTCTGATGCTTATCATAATTATAGAAATACAATTTATTTGTCCTAGAGACTTCGATTATATTACTCTCTGAATTTTGATTCTTCATTAGATTGTATAGTTGGCTAGTCTTCAGCACAGTTGTCTTACTATTGAAATTAAATTGATAAGTCACTGGTTGCTTAAATACAATTTTGTATTTTGCCTTCGTCATTGGAACAATTACTGTTGACACTTTTGGACAAGCATGAAAACAAGGAGCTAATTACTTTAGAGAGTGGATCATATATCAGCTTGTCAATTATATCAACTATAGTGGAAATGTGATAATAATAAAAAAATTGTAGTTTTCTTTTTTTTTCTTGTGTGTGGAACGTCATATTTAGACATATATAGTGTATTATTTTTAAATTTTAATGTGACTTAGTAATCTGGTTAGAGAATGTTGTCTGACCTATTGTAATGGCAACTTGATGCATTTTGCTTTCAGGTTCATGGTATTTGCGTACATATGTATTTCATCATACATATGTGTATGTATATATGCTTCATTCATTCATATTTTTCTTTTTTAAATTTGGTGTAAGAGATTCTTGAAAATTAGTTAAAGTCACTAGGTTTGAATATTAACCTCACATTTATTACAAATAGACTGTTCATAGCATAAAAAGGAGAGATTAAACGGAATGTTAGGTTCTCACAGTGTGATAATTGAAAGCAAAAGCAATTTAGAAGACCGTAAGGAGCAGGACTTTTCTTTTGCTACACACACTTGAATGTGGTGCTTTTCTGTCCAAATGGTAAGAGTATCTCAGATCCTTTGGTAATGTCAATATCCACTAACTCATCGAAACTGCTGGAAAATAAAGTACAAAGGAGATTAAAAATTATATATTTTTTTTAGAATAATCGAATTTAATATGCTTCGACTCCAACAGGCAAGAAAAATCAAGATAAAATATCATCATATATTAAAAGATCTAATCCCCTTCCCCCCCTCCTTTGGTTGTTTTATATACTCTCCAATTGTCCTAGCTAGCTAGGTCATGCATGATCTTAAATATAATCAGATTAAGGAAATCAAAATGGCACTCAAGAAGAATGACACAAACTGAATTAAATTTAGCCCGCAAAGAGTACGTCACCAATAAAGATTGCTTATTTGATTATGTTCTATTTTGCAATAATGTTGGTACAATATTTATATGCTTCAGTACATACATGCATGAAAACTTATACGCTATTGTCCAGTAACATGGCTGTCTGTAAACTTTATATATATGTGTTACGGATGTTGTCTAATCGAGCCTGAATTTATCATGTATATATATATATAACCATTGAATAGGGTGAGTATTTCTATAATTTACTGTTCATTATATGTAGCCTATTTTCAAATGTTTTGTTAATTATTGTCTTTAAAATAATAGTTTAAAGAACCAATAAATAAAATTTTTTAAGGTTAAGATAAAAACACATAAATAACCTTAATATTATTTTTTTAATAAAAAACTTTAACTATATAATTTCTTAACCATTATTATTACTTATTAGGATAATGGTTAGCAAAACTGCTTTTTGAAATATAATTAAGTTGATTGTTAACTTTAAGAGATAGTAAACTATAAACTTGTAAAAACATAAATGGAAGTGATAACAATATTTTCAGGATTGGCATTGAACAATTAAGGACTATAAAATTTATTGTCAAACATAAAATGAGGGGGTAACAGATGTTTTCCGTTAATCATGATTTAAGAGCATATGTAATTAGACTCATTAACCTATTCAAGAGATAAATTTGATTGGTGGGATTAATCCCTGGTATTATGCTTCCCCTTTGCATTATTAATTGATAATAAAATAGTGGGATTTTGTATGCATAGAATTAATGATATATATTAAAATTGTTGGCTAACAATGATGAAGGTTGTCATTGCTTTGTACCGAAATTATGTGCATGAATGGAAGCAATGTTTGTCATATATACCGAGGTACTCTTGTGTTAATTACGTTCATCTACTTTCCTATTAATGTTTGATAGCTGTGGGCGATTTATGCAGAAGCTAGTGGAAAAATAAAAGCACCACCCAACCACACCTGCTTAACCAATGATAAATTAAAGATCTGCCACTCGTCATTTCATCAGTGCGATTTAGGGATATTAGCCAAGCAGGTATGAATTTTCAATATGTATATATACATGAGCTTTCTCTTCTGGGAGAGGGTTCGGTCACAAGCATTTAATTTATGAAATTATATATTGCTTGCATTTATCATCAACAGACAACAATTGCTGTCTTCAGTGCTATGTTCAGTCTAAAATCCAGTAGCAAATGGATATTACCTCGCATATATATCACTACTCTCCAATATATCTACAGAAAATGCATATAATTAATCACATAAATTAAAAAAAATGGATGTAATTAGCATTAATTTTTAATGAAGCGAGCTAATTAATTCCAGAACCTTTTCTTTGTGACAGGTTAGAACAGTCTATGTGCAAGCAACACCCTAATGCATTTACTTTCCCTGAATAAGTGATAGGTATTAACTCATACGAATCATATATATTAAATTATACAAAAAATCCTCTATACAAAGACCATAACATGCATAATGGAGAAAAAGAGCATCGAAGAATCATAAATATGATTTTGAAAAACAGCGAGAACTTCAATTGAGTGTAAATCAATAGCTGATAAAAAGAAAGAAAGAAAATCATGAGATTACTCCCAGGAGTTCGAATTCATTATCTGAATAGGTTAATATTGGAGGTAGCTGACTGCTTGTAGTATTTTTTTATGAATACTTGCCATGCTCGAAATGTCATAAATATTCTTCATTATGTGTTGGTGTTGTACTTCCACGTGAATCTCAGATGTCCTACTATAGTTAATTTGAAAGCATTGACCCAAAATAGTTGGCTTAGGATTAAAAGATCTTATCCATGAAAAATTTTCGCTAGCTAATCCAATGTAAAAAAATTAGGGAACAGTAGCATATTTAATTAGGCTCTATAATGGTAGTACTGGTGCCTTTCAAAAGCTACAATTACTAGATTCGTAAACCCCAACCCCAATAAATGACAGTATGATCATTATGACAAGATAAACTTTATTAGTATTAATTTATTGGTTAAATATTTGCATTCGAATGTGCTCGAAGAAGAAAAAAAGGTAAATAAATTCTAAAAGCATGTTATAATCACTCTGTTTCGTTTTGCTTTTCTTATATATAAAATGACATTTTTAACTGTAAACTATGTTTTTCATTTTCAAATAGAGAATATGAAAACAAAAGTTTATTAAAATTAATTAATCAGAATTTTGTAACGTGTATACAGCATATGTTATGATATTTTTAGATAGCAAGAGCATATGTAAATAAAACTTCAATAATTTTAGTCAAATATGCCATTTTAACATATTTATTTAGTAAGAGCATATTTATTTTAGTATGCTTCATTAAATTTTGTCATCATTATTATTAACTTTTGGAAACTGACTTTTGATAAAGCATAGGCAATAACAAACTGAAATTTAGTCTAATGTTCAAGCTTATCTACAATTTATTATAGAGATTGATGCCTAAAGTATAAATTTTAATTGATGGATCACAATTCAAATCAATACAAGATTGATGTATTTAATTTTCCGTTGAATAATATATACTTACGTGAATGCATGAATATTTTCAGATAAACAAGAAGTTGATGGGAGTTAAAAATCGTACAAGTAATTATTTATATTATTACAATAAATACACACATACTTTCTCTCTATATATAGAGAGGGAGAGCATTTTTTGGAGTAACTAATTTTTTTAATTTTTTCTTTCTTAATGGCACACATCATTTTTAATTCAAATTCTTTTAAATTGATTATAGATATTATTTTATAATTTTAAATGTTTTTTAGTTTATATTTATATAATTTATCTAAAATAATTATATATATATATATATATATATATATATATATATTTCATTTATAATTTTAAACAATATTTTAATTTATATATTTAAAATTTACTTACCTTTAAAAATATCATTATAATAGAAAGGATACGTCAAATTGTTTTCTTTGTAATTTTTCTATTTTGAAATACATGGAATTTAATGAGCTCATTAGTTTTGCAAGGATATATAACTGTAGTTGTCTCTCACAACAATATTATACAAATTCTTGGGGCTTGGTATGATTAAATAAATAGATAACGTAATTAGTTTAAATATGCAAGAATACTACCTTATTTCATATTTTAATTTCAGAAATTTTTATTAAAATCAATCCTTTTTCTTTGGCAAGCAAATCAATCCATTAAATTAACCCATTTCAAATTGATTTGTCCTATCAAAGAAAAACCATTTCAAATCAAAGCAGAACCCACTAGAGTCAACCTAATGGTGGGAAATTGAAATAGTATACATGAGGTCATCAATTATAACTTCAATACGACCATTGCACAAAAACAAAAAAAAACTTCAAATCATAGCAGATACAAGTTTATTACTTTATATATTTTTTCAAATTCGATAAAGAAAAAAGAATGGCTGGACAAACAGTGAAATTGCCAGAAAACATGCCCAAGAAACAAATAAAAAAATAACGAAAACGGATATCTTTTGTGCATTTTATGCTGAAAATCTTCGGTATTGAAGTTTCCGATACCTTTTATATCATATCTGTCTACTTCGTCTATATATAAAATATAGTTACAGTTAGTTTTTTGACTTTTGACTGAATAGGTTACTTAGGTTCAGTGTTCAGTTCACCTCTAACTTGTCATTGTAAATTTATTAACTATTCAATTATATTCATATATTTGTTATATAATTTTAACCCGAGTTTGTTGATAAAGTGCGATACAAAAATTAATATCATGATTGTAAAATAAAAATATGTTTTTTTTCTTGTTTATACCCTTATATTTTAATTATAAATTAATATTTTTAGTGAAAAGAGATTATGGTATCAGAGTATTTCGCCCTCTCTTTTTTCATGGCCGGACAGAAATCATTTTTCAATTCCCCAGTTTATAAAACACTTGGTAAGAAATGATAATTGAACTTGCAATTTCACCGAATCTCTAATTCACTCCTAATTAATTCTTTCAGCTTCTTAACTACTTGTCACCTCCCATTACATGTAAGAGTCATTGTAGGAGTCAGAAGGCTCAGAACTACATATTATGCTATATATATGGTATATATACATATAACATAAATCGAGGAATTCATTGAGGGGGCATCGTTAATTATATGCTCGAACGGGGGAAAAGGAGTAAACAGTACTATATGTTTTCTTGATACTTTATAGAGTATGGTGAATCTATACCCCCGTTCATTTGATACTTTCATTTCAAAATAAAAATTATATTCAGAAGTCAAACAATTACGTTAAGGAATGATTAAGTAGTATGCAAATTACAATACTAAGATAGTTTTCATTTCTGCCTTTCTATATATATACTGTAGATTAGACTAGATAAAGCTTTGCTTTTTTTATTTTGGTCATATAGTTTTAGTTGTCTTTACCTAAAAATCATTATATATATATGGGATTTGCTAATGTATACGCACAATTAATTTTTAGTTAAAATACGTTAGCAAGTTATAACTAAAAATTATCTTAATATATACATACGGTGTTGCTTGCTAATTAATGTATTCTAACTAAAAAACAAGTATGTGTACGGTAGCAAATGTTTTTGGAGTTTGTTAACGTACACCCCACTTATTTTTTTAATTGGAATACATTATTAAGTTATAATTAGAATTATCTTAAAATACACCAATGATGTAGTTTGTTAACGTACTCTAACTAGAAAACACGCGAGAATACATTAGCAAATTCATATATATATATATATATATATATATATATATATATTACTAATAATGTACTTGTTATTCGTTATGTTTGGTCTCAATGGACAATATTAATATATAATTGTTATCAATTCTATAATGTTTTTTGAAGATGAAGAGAAGACTTTTTCTATTCTAGAGCACAGACAAATTATCAACCTATTTGAGAATTTACCGTGAGATCATGGATCGTTTACCGATGAAATTAAATGTTTCCTATGAAAAATGCATGCTTATTTTATTTTAGTGATTTTTGAATAATAGGAATTAGTATTATATATTAAACTTTTGTATGACTCTCATTATAAAACATTGGGAGGAGATTTATAATATATACAAGTATAAAGTTTTGTTAAAATTGATGATTTGTTTTTACCTTAATTAATTAGAATTGGGAGAGTCTATCCTCTTGCTAAACTTTTATCTGTACGGATGATGGTGTAAAGAAATTTTGAGGTATTTACAATAAAATGGGGTGAGCTATCAATACTTAGGTAAGCTTCTATGGGAAGAACCGTACCCAGGTCGCTCCTGAATTAAAAGGACACTGCAATCTCGATTATAAGATTGTATTTGTTAGATATATATAAAATTCTATGTCTTTGCTTAATAACATAAGTTTTTGAGATAGACTTAAATATGTTTTTAATCCTTCAAATTTGAGGTAAGTTAGTTTTTGGTCTTCCAAATTTAAAATTATTTTTTTAGTCACTGTAATTCGAAAAAAACATGTTTTAATCCTTTTGTTCAAACGTAGTTAGTGAATCTATCATACAAAACCTACCTAGTAGTGTCCCTATTAGTGAAAACATCACATCAAACTCAACCAATGCTGCATAGCTGACTCAATCTGTCCTGTCAATGATGCTATAGGTGGTCCTGAAAGATTAAAATAAACTTTTTTTAAATTATAGAAACTAAAAAATTAATTTTAAATTTGGGAGACCAAAAACAAACTTATCACAAATTTGAGGGACAAAAACATAGATAGCCTTTGAGATATTTGATACATGATTATTAACGTGGATGATTAAATGATTCAGAAAAAAAAAAATTATGACTTCATATCAAATGCATAAACTTATTTTGTACTATAAGGGTATATTTTCAGTCAATGGTTACACACATGCAAAAATAAAATACTAATTGGTATGTTTAAAAGAGTTAATTATCTATTTATTGTATCAAATTTTACTAAGTATAATTAAAGATTAATTATTAGGCTATTAGCTGTTTTCCCGTGTGTCTCAGTATCTTAATTCAGCAGTTATTTGGGTTTTGTTGTCCGACCGTACTTTAAAAAAAAAAAAATTGTGAACGTCAAAAAAAAATCAAACATTAGTGTGACGCGGTTCTATTTATTGAGCTTTTTCTTTTTCTTTTTTAAAAAAAGTATTGGATATGAATGAAGAGTTAAAGTTAATTATTTTGTAGTTGTTCACATAATTATATCTCTGAGGGATTACATATATAACACATTTTAATGAGCTAGAGTAGGTAGCACATCGGTAGCTAGCTAGGTAACATTCTTCCTTTCTTAAACCTTCTCTTACCGACTGGAAAGCCATAATTCATTTGATACCTTTCTTAATTTTTAAGATTAGAATGCCTCTAATGGATGAGAGAATCGATGTCCTCACATGCCATTTCCCTCCTCTTAAATATCAATAAGTCTATTTTTTTTCCTAAAAAAATATAAGACTATTTTTTTTTATTAGTTTAATGGCTATGGACTGTCAGTGTAAAAAGTTTTACATTATCAATCAATCAAAAATTGCCGTTTGTATAAATTTGAAGGTAATTAATATAAAAGTCAACTAACGTATAATACATGATGATTTGTGATTGAATGACAGTATATAATTTTATTTTATTTTTACATAAAACTCTTTTAAGCAAGATATTAATATACAAAAATTCTCGTACCTATTTAAGAAGAATTACTAATCGAATCAATTAAAATGTTCAGACACCAAAATTATAAAATAAAAAGTAAAAAAAATTAAAATAATATGACACTACATAACTATCCAAAAATAAATATAATAATATAAAAGTGTTAAAAACTTTGCTATATAATTAGCCTGATGGATATATTGGTAAGATCACCTAGTAGTCCTAGACCTACAATTGCTTTCGACGAAGGGTCCCCCACCCTATAAAGTAGACGTTAGGGCTAATTAAGAGGAGGGCGGGGGTTGCATTATTATTTTTATTTACGATGAACATAAAGCAGATTGTACCGTAAAGGCGGATCAGTTCTTCCCCCTTTACTTCTCATGTGAGCCCTCCATTAATTAACCGGAAAATGGATCATTGGACACATGCAGTGTCCATCAGTGATCAATCCAAATCATTGTATAATTGTACTAAAACTCAATATGGACCACATCCCACTTCACCATATAATACATAAACCTTTATTTAGTTTCTTTGTCACCGTAACACTATTTGAATTATTATTAGATGGAAAAAAAAATTGAATAAGAAAGCACTATTGGAGGACTTGCCAATATGAGTTGTTCGTGGTAATGATCAGCACCTGTTAAAACTCTTCTTTTTCTTTTTTTTTCCTTTTTAATTCGTGAAAGTTTCACATTGGAAAGGAACATTTCATTTTTTTTTTCCTTTAAATTATTGCATTTCTTACATGAACTTAGCTAAAGTGATTGCTGATTAGGATGGTGACAACTTTGATAGAAGCTTGAGACTTCTATTCTTAACATCCGAAATTAATTAACAATATATAATAGGCCTCATATCTATATAAAGGTTAATGAAGACTGACTCATCCTATAAAATCAAACTGCATCAAAACAGTAGTTTTAGGTTTGACGTGCTCTTTAATCTTAAAATGGGATTACCTTTTTCAGAAAATTTTATATAACCAAAAAAAAGAAGCCACACATATAAATAAAGATTGAAATCTACCTCCTTTACTATATTAAATACTTAATACTATTAATGAGACCAATATTACGAACTCATTAGGGCTGAGATTTTAGGGGATGTTACAAGTTTAGAAGTTGGCTTATTCTTTTCTAAATTGCAAATGGAGTTAGGAAGGTTTAATTAGTAGCTAATTACAAAAGTATATTTTTAAGCCACCATATATAGCAGCTTTATTTGATAAGCGATATTTTGCGTTGAGCGTTGTATATTATGAAATATTGATAGTTTCTTTTCTCAGAAACAAAAAAATAAAAAAACCATGGATTCGTCATTTAATGGATTTATACATTAAATAAAAACATTTATTACGGTGAGGATATCGTTAATGATATTTATTTGCTTATTATCAAATTTAATAAACTAGATAAGACTGATCTGCATGCAATCTTGTAATATATTCCACCTCATGAGTAGAGAAAAAAAAATAACAAAAGAAAACTTTAGAGACTCAGCTTTTTTGGAAAAACTCATTTTGATTTAAGTTTATTTATGCATATTTATATGGAACAAAAGCATGCATCATGGACCATCTCAGGTTGAAGAATGGGAGAGACCAAGACAGAAGTGATCCCCAAAAATAGCAGATCCTCTCTGTAGGTTTTGCTGGTTTTCTATGTATATTAGAATGATAAGATAACAGATGGGATGCATGCACATTGATTGCGGTTGAGGACCATGCATGTTGCAGCCACAGAGAGAGAGGGAGTCCTTCTTGATGGTGGCCCGGTAATAGTAAGTGACCACTGACATAAATACACACAAATAAAAGAGATGTAATCCTTTTGTATATTGATTGGCTGGCTTACATTCCTAGTGAACAAGCTACTTAGGTGCTGCCCTCCCAAATGCCAAACCTAAACTAGTTTCTAGTTACATGAAGATTTGGCTATCTAGTTAGCTATCTCCTACACCATCCACATGTTTTGTATTTTCCTCTTCTTTTGTCTGTTTTGGTTTTATTGCACCAAATTTGAAAGGAACAAGAGAATGTAATCTGTACGAAGCTTCTCTAGTGGTACCCATGTCGTTACTTTGGAACGTACATGGAACGTGGTGGTCTCGTTTCCAGTGTCCACGTGAGTTCAATTGTCCTGATTTTGGCTTCAAGTTGAATGACAACTACACTATTTATATCTGTAATTTTCATGTGGGAATTTTACTGCCTGTAAATACATATTGATGCTGTAGATATATTGTGGTTTAGATAGGTCCTTAATAAGAAAACACGAATGAAATGACTAATTTGTCTTTATAAGATTTAAAAATAGAAAATTTATGTACATGCTTGCTTTTAATAAAACAAACTTGAATTTTGGTTTTTATTTCTGAACTATGTCTTTAAAGATTTGAGAATAGAAAAATTAGTTACATGTTTGCTTTTACTAAAACAAACTTTAATTTCTGTTTTTATTTCTAAACTATTTTCTATAGGATACCTATCAGTAAAATTCTAATAAAAATAAAAGGTTTAATTACACTTTGTGCCACCTAAGTTTTATCATTTTATAAATTTTGTCACTTTATTTTTTCTCTCGAATTTTGTTACCTTATTTTTGAAATCATGCGAATTTTACTCAATTTTGAGAATTTTTATTTAATAAACAATTGACGATTGAGCAAAATTTGCAAGATTTCAAAAATAAGGTGACAAAATGTGAAAAGAAAAAAATATAGTAACAAAATCCACAAAATGATAAAACTTGGGTGACACAAAGCACAATTAAGCCAAAATAAAATACATAGCAATACTAGATGGAAAAGAAAAAAAAAATATTAGAATTCTAATAAAAATAAAATACATAGCAATACTGGATGGAAAAGAACAACAAAAATATTAAGAATCAAGTGGGTATACGTTAACAAATTATATATATATATATATAATGGGAGTGTATATTACATGAAATTCTTCTTATTAAATTAAATTAGAACCACAAATATAGGTCATTGAATCATATTTAAATAGTCAAAATTAAAAGAAAAATACACATGACTTTTTAAAGTGGTCATGTGATCTCTAACTAAATTTTAATGTTAATCATTCATGTATAGTTATATAACTCAAATTTGTAGTTCTTATTTTTCACAATAAAAAGAATTCTTACTTGATACACTCATATATAACATAGCCATATCTAGATAGGTGTGGGGAAAAAAAAGGGCCTTTTTTTTATTGAATTGGTATAATTTTTTTTATAATTTATCAAAATTAGTATTTTAGCTTCTACATTGTACATGATAAAACATTTTATTTTATATAATTAAAATTTATAAAAATAAATATTTTTAAATATATAAATTATATTATAATTAAAATTCTTAATAAATAAATATCTTTGAATATGTAAATTATATTTTGGAATTACAATGAATAATTTAAATTGTGATATCAGGTTATTTATAATTATTAACAATTTTTTTAAAAATTATTAAAATCCAACTTAGTGATAAAAATAAAAAGGGCATATTGAAATGGATAAACGGATAAAAGATCAAGTATACGGATAAAAATAAAAAGATAATAGTTTTAGATCTAAAAATTTCTACTTAGTAATTGAAATTGTATTTATGAAATATGACTTAATTTTTAATATTAGTTGAGTAAAAGACTATTTTGGCATAAAAAAGTCTTGTGGGTTTTAAAAGACTATGTAAAAATGTAATAACTTATAAGATTTCTTAAAAGACTTTTATAGTCAAGATTTTGTAGTTTGGATTTTAATGGATTTATATTATAAAAATTTATAAGATTTGAAAGAACTTTATAAATTTATAAAATTTGAAAGGATCTCATGGATTTTCAGAAAACATTTAAAGTTACAAGAGTCAATGAAAAAATAACAAAAAAATAAAAAGGTTTGAAAAAAAAAAGTAAAACCAATACAATTTTTTAATCTTTTAATAGCTAATTGATTCTAACTTCAAGTCTTACTAATTTTGTCAAAATAAAAACATTTGTTTTATAATACATAGAACAAATTATTATTTATCGCCTAACCATTTCATTATGGTCTAAAGCTCCTTTTAATACCTTAATCACATAACAAGTCATAGTTCATAGTGCTTGCTTAGTGTTGAAGAACTATCGATACATAAGCAC
This sequence comes from Spatholobus suberectus, assembly GCA_004329165.1. NCBI lineage: Eukaryota > Viridiplantae > Streptophyta > Magnoliopsida > Fabales > Fabaceae > Spatholobus > Spatholobus suberectus. The sequence goes on along the minus strand of CM014732.1, from coordinate 818,833 downwards.
ATGTCATTGTTATCTAAACAGTAAAGAGTGTCCAAGAACAAACAGATAAAACACTTCACCATGAAAAAGGGAGAAAAAAGTTTGAACTTCCTAATAATTTTATAGGGAAAAAATTCCTAATAATATTAGAAAACATGAATAGAAAAATTATTATTTTTGAAACAATGGAAAAATTATGAAAATATATTTTTTAAGTTATCAATGGTGGTCTCTCACTCCTAGATATCTCTGGGTGCAATAGGAAAATCAAAACTACTTACATTTAAAAATAAAATAAAATTGTGAGTTGATTTGCTTTAATAAATTTAGTACTAACAAGTTGTCACAACACACGTATACCTTATTAACATATAGATTAATAAGGTGTTATGTTAAAATTAATCCCTTTTATTTGTTAAAGAAAAAAGTAATTATAATAATAATAATAATAATTTATTTTTAAAAATTCATGAATATCAAGTTGTCACAAGTCAGATGCTCTAAATGATTTATTGGGTTAATAGGATGTTATGCTTAAATTAACTCATCATTATCTTTTAAAATGCTAATAATAATAATTTGTTTTAATGATGATACTAATAATTTCTTTAAAAAATTGAGGAGCACTAAACTATCATGCCTAAATTAACCCATTTTACTATTTTTAAATAATAAGAATAAGAATTTATGTAAAAAAGAAAACTTAGGATAATCAATTTATCATAACTCAGATGTCTTAAATAATTTATGGTATTAATTAGGTGTCACTTTACCCCCTTTTGCTATTATTATTTAATAATAATAATAATAATAATAGTTTGTTTTTTAAAAAAGCTTCTAATTAAGAATATCCAGTTGTATAGTTCAAATATCAAAATTAAATTATGAAATTAATAAAGAATCACACCCATATTAACTCATTTTTTAAAAGAAAAACATCAACAATAGAAGTAATAATTTATTTAAAAAGATTAAGATTATTAAGTTGTTAAAGGTTAGATGTTTTAAAATAAATTATTGAATCAATCACACTTAAATTAATTAACTTGTTTTGTTATTATTTTTAAAACAAGTAATGATGATAATAATGATGATAATAATGATGATGATAATAATGATAATAATAATAATAATAATAATAATAATAATGATGATGATGATAATGATAATGATAATAATGATGATGATAATAATGATGATAATAATAATGATGATGATAATAATAATAATAATAAGATTTCTATATGGTCCATTTTTTATTTTTTTTTTTGGAACCCTAGTGTTTAATAGTCTTCTGTTTATATAGAAAAATGAGAGAATGTAAAAGAATAGTTTGTTAAAGGTGGGACTTCACAAGTGAGGTTAAGAGATAGCTTCTCAAACTTAAGACTTAAAGCTTCTATCATAATTACATAGTCTACTTATAACAAATCTACGATACTAAAAATGTTAAAATGATATAATATTATTTGGCTTCAAGATCTTAATAAGAGTTGTCAACGAATGGCATTGCCGAGGTAGTAAATGCAACGCCAAGCGTCAAACTTGCAATAGACTTTTTATAAAGGTTAATTTTGATTTAGGGGTAAAAAATATGAGTCATAGGTCTTTCTCTTAACTTTCTAGCAAAAAGAATTTTTCATTTTGATAAATATAGCTATGACATTATCTTTGTACATTATTCAACGCCTCCTAATAACATTCCTATTCTGATTTTTAAGTCAATTTGAACTTAATAGATATCTAATTTAGCTCTTGAGTTATTCATCACAATTATAGAGTTTTGTCTTAGTTTTTCAACAAAGTAAAAATAACTTAAATACCATCTCTATAGTTATACCCAAACTATATAGGGTATAAAAAATGAACACGTACACAATCTACTTAAGCCAATTTACATAGAATATGATTAAGACCACTCAAAAAAGCTTATATATCATAGTCATAAGAGATATAAAAAATAGATTTATTAATATTTTTTTCTCTTAAAAATTCTCTTTCTTTTTTCCATTCTTTTATATTTTTAAAAATATTTTACAAAATGGTATATTAAAAATACGATTTAAGTATTTTGTTAATATATATCATGAAATTTGTATTGTACGTAATACACTAGCTGGAATCCAGCATACTATTAGGAAATTTTAATTTATATCCTGATAATACAGAGCCCAAAAATCTGATTGTATTGTGCCATTATTTACATTTAATTATATAACTCCTACACTCGAGACCGATGTTTCCAACACAGTAGACTTTGTTCGAGAGAGTGAAAGAATCTGCCAAAGTATAATGAGTAAAATGGATTTTATTTTTTTTAAATGCGAAGATGTAATTTAGAGAATAAAGCACATTCATAATTATTGCTTAGAAAATCAACCATTAAAAATCATGATAAAATTATATATATATATATATATATATATATATATATATATATATAAAATTTAAAATTAATTATAATCTCAACTGATAATTTTTAATTATTATTGCACTATATCTTCTAAAATGTGAGAGTAGTCAAATCCAATTAAAATTTGTAAAACTTTAATAAAATAATACTAAGTTGCATTTCACAAATTCGACTTTCTTAATCTATTAAAAAAATAAAAATGACTTATGCCAGTTTTTACTAATAAACACTGGTCGGGTTGTTTCACCAATTCTCGTGATTCTCTCACATTATTTGCGAGTCGTTGGATAAGTAAATCGGATGGCTATGATTTTATCCTGAACACGACATTCCAAGTCTCTGTCTCCGAGTCTCCGACCAATGTTGCTACTACGTACCATGGTACTACCATCTTCACTGCCAGTTAACTTTCTTCTTAATTGTCCATGCTACACTACAGCTACTTTCCTTTTTGCGATATCAATGTACTTAATTGGAATTTTATTTATTTATTTTGGTTTGGGTTTGCTTCTTGTACATATAATATAACCTATGTTGCGTGCTTAAGTTGTTCTTTTATACATTTTACAATATAGATTAGCTTGTGTGTATTATGTGGCCTTTATATTTTTTTATACATTTTACAATATTGATTGGGTAGAGTTGTTCATTTTTTTATTATATCGACTGTACATTGTTTGATAAAATGCCTTAAAAGAGCTGATTCATAGACCATTGTCTTGGTTAATTTGTCATGAGATATAATTTTTCCTTTTCCTTTTTCCTTTGAAGTTTACCTTCATACCAATAATTAGTTTGTGCGCATCCGTAGTGTACTTATGATTGATTCCTTTTGATTTGATGGTAAAGCCATATAAAGCATCTTAATTTGGCAAAAGACTCTCTTCCATAGAGGATTTTTCATTTTGATAGCACTTGTTCTATGAATCATCAAAGTTATGATTCCCAGTAATGAATTGTAATTTTTTTTGGTAAGCAGCTCATTATAAAATAGAGTACCAATTGCCGAAGGCATTCCAAAGTCAGGTCACAAAACGTTCCAAAATAAAGACTTCACTGGAAGTCTATAAAGCCCAACCCTGCTTTTGTTGCAAATAACTCATAAAATACAACCCAAAAAAAGAGAAATTTCTCCACCCATTTATCTTCTCTTACCAGACAAAATAGTCGAATATGCTCTCTGCCACGTTTCATTATCCACTTCTGCAATTTGCATCACATCTTCGCCTTATGTACTCAACATGGGCCCAGCTGGATAGCAAACTTTTCCACTAACATATTACTAGCATAACAGCTATTAATCGGTTTTGCAATATGCAGAAACCATGACAAATCAGATAGTTCTTATTTGACAGCTTCTCAAGCACCAATATTTAACCAAAATAACGGTGTAGGACAAATTCTACTGTGCTTGTTCCTTAATTAACCCTAATCAGAAGGAGTAGCATTCCATTATCAACCAGAATCAAGAGGGACAAATGCATTAAGAGCCAAGACACACTCGTTACCAATCATATGAGTTTAGACACATAATTGAATATGTGACCCATTCATACAAAGAGATAATTCCATGAGCACAGTTTCCCTTTATCCATAACCAGGACAGGATCTGAATCTGTTCCAATACTGTCTCCTTGTTCAGAGATACATTTTTAAAGATATCTTATTCCTTGTTCTAAACCTTATTTTTCTTTTCTTCTTCCCCTTTCCATACCAGAATGTAACACGAAATGATTTGTTGGTAGGACCACTGAGAACCCCAGTCAGGAATAGCAGCGTAGCCAACTTTCATATGCAAAATTACACGAGAACAACATATGATCTACAGATTCATTCTCTAAGTTACAAAAAAATGCATAGCAGTTTGTCATTGACTCATTAGGATTCAGAATACCTCTTAAGCAGGTTCATTTTAGTTGGAATTCTGTCTAACAATGCTTTCCATTTGAATGACACAATTTTTGCTGGAGGTTCTGAACATAGCCTTGTCCACTTGATGAGTCAGGAGGAGCCTTTTAAAATCTGACTTGACTAAGTATTCTTCCGATGTATCAGCAGCCCATGTCCCGTTGTCTTCTCCATTTTCTGACAACTCAGCACCTGTGAGAAAGGAATTGAGTTTCTCTGTTAAAGATTTTTCCCATTCAAAAGGAGCTCCCCGCCACCTAAAACTAAAATAATCCATCTCCATATTCCTTCTTGATGCCATTCTCCCAACTGCTCAACTTTTGCTTCTTTTTCTGTTGATAGAAGATAAAGTCTATTGATCTTTCCAGAACCTTGTTTCTTTTCCATTCCCTACTTTTCTACTAACCTCCCTTTTGAACCCACCCTCTCTCCTCACCTTACGATTTGGACACTTAATTGGAAGTATTCCCCCTATATCCTCCTACTAAATTATCCCAGCCATATTTTGAAGCTAACACCCGACACCATAATCATTCTTTTCTTTCTTTTTTTATCATTCAACATTCTCCATTTTCATTTATCTAGTAACGTCAAGTTAAATGATTTTTTTTTTCTCTTTAATTCCCCCCTCCCCCCACTTAGATTTGTATGCTGTTTCTCACATAACCCAAGGAATTTTTTTTTTCATTATCACTGCCTCCCCATAAAAAAATCTCTCCGAATTTTTCTAAGACTAGCAATCACCTTCTCCGGTGGTTAATAGAAAGAAAGAAGATACACAAGCAGGCAAGACAAGACAGAATTTATTAGGATGACCTGACCACTAAAGGAAATATGTTTTGCCTTTCCACCCTGAGAGCCTTGACTTCCACTCATCCACTAATTGTTGCCATATATTGGATATCCTGTGATTAACACCAATCAGTATTCCCAAGTATTTAAAAGGGATTTCTTCAACCTAGCAATTTAAGAACTCAACTCTGCTCCTAATTTCTTCCTCTTCAACATTGATGCCAATAATCTTTCTTTTATGGAAATTCACTTTTAGCCAAGAAGTCAATTCAAACACTCTTAAGATACTCTTGACAGATTTCATGTTCTTTTCGCTGGCTCCTCCAATGATGAATATTGCAAAATTGAAACTATGCTGAGGACAAACATTATTTTATCCATATTGTCACCAAATCCCACCCTACCCATCATATACTCCAAAAAGCTCCAATTCACTATGTCATAGGCATTTTTGAAGTCAAGTTTGAAAATGCTACATTGCTTTCCCCACCTCTTTGCTTCATCCATTACTAGCTGATCAACCAATCTAGTGTAATTTTAAAAACAAATTATCAAAATGAGACTCTTTTGAAACATATTACCAGCATGGGTTTGTTTTATACCGTTAACCAGTCAAAGTTGTAAGTTTGAAACTCAGTCCACGTCATTAAATTTTTTTTTTTTTTTAAATTACACGTAAGCTTCTGATGTGGAAAGTATTCCGCTAATCTGAACTGCGGAACTCACAAGATCGCACCACGTGGCGCAATCCTGTTAATTCTGTAGTTCAGAGCAGCAGAACTCACAGGATCGCGTGCGATCGTGTGATTTTCGTGTACGAGCGAGAAAAAATATAGCATAATGCAAAACTTCGAAAGGCATAACTTTTTGATTGGATGTCGGATTGAGGTGTTTTTTTTTTTTATTCCATATAACTTTTTGAGATCTATGCACTGGCAAATTCGCAGAGGGGATTTGGGCCTACCATTTTTCCCAAAAGACCTTTCTTTTTAGGTTAACAGAGACCTAGAAAGAATTTATATGTATGCAAAAATTACAGGGAGATGCCACGTGGCACAATCTTGTTAATTCCGCAGTTCATAATAGCGAAATTAACTGGATCGTGCCACGTGGTGCAATCCCGTTAATTTCGCAATTAAGAACTGCGAAATTAATAGGATTGCGCCACATGGTGCGATCCTGTGAGTTTCGCAATTCAGAATAGCGGAATACTCTCCACATCAGACGCCTACGTGTAATTTTAAAAATAAAAAATAAAAAATTGATGACGTGGATTGAGTTTTGCTAGTCAAACTTACGACTTTGACCGGTCAATGATCAAAACAGACCCATGCTGGTAATATGTTTCAAAAGAGTCCCATTTTGGTAATTTGTTTTTAAAATTGCACCAGATTGGTCAATCAGCCTCCATTACTTCATTGAGCACCAGAATTCCATCCACGATTTGTCTATTTTTCAGAAATGCTGATTGGTTTTCAGAGATCACCTTGTTTATTCTTCTTGTGAATCCCTTGGTCAATATTTTATTTATAAATGCAACCTAACAGCGAGATAGGCCTGAACTCTAAAATCTTCAATGGATTCTCTTTCTTTGATACCAGGCTGATAAGGTATGCATTGCACTTGTACCCTTCTGGTTCTGGTATTCTACCACTCTCTTGGAACTCCCACACCATGTTACAAATGTCCTTTTCTATCAAGTACTAAAATTTCTTTCTTCCTCACTAAATCTTGCAACCAGCCCCTCGTTGAATTCTATTCCATCCAGTGCTGGCATTTACCATTACTTTTGGAGAAGGATATCCTTTGTATCTTTTAATCTAAATATACTTTTGAAAGGTTCACAATGGTAATCCAAACATGCACTAAGAAGAGTATGAAAGTACTTTGAATTAGTGTCTTGACTTTTGAAAGTAGACTACTCTTCATTTTCAAAGCCTACCAGTATTCTGCCCAACTCTTTGATCATCTTTTCACTTCATCTTCCTTCAGAATTTCATTTTCTCTTTTCAAGTCATGTATATGTTATTCTTTAGATAAGAATCGATTAATTCTCATAATTTGAATGTAACATTCTTATTTAAATTCAACTATTTCAATTCTAATTTTTTTTAATAAATTTGGCAAGAGATTAACAATTAGTCATAATACGATAATAATGGAAAATCAATCGATCATATTAAGAAAAATAACAAAACAACAACAACAAAGCCTTGTCTCACTAGGTGAGGTCAGCTACATGGAGCACATGACGTTATTCAACTCAGTTAAAAACCAAAGTTTCAACAATAATAAATTAAGAAAAATTATGTACTAAATTATAAATAATATATAATATAGATATAATTTAGCTCTTAGAAAAGCAGACATGAAGGTGGAGTCTAAGCAAGTGCTCCACAGGCTGAGGGAGAAGAAAGGCATTTCCTTTGATACATGGGGTTATAATATATGTATCCATGCATTTGGTTGTGGGGGCGATTTGGCTAGTTGCTTTGCCCTTTTCAAGGAGATGAAGGTTGACGGGCTAATTCATCACCATGCTTTGCAGGCTTGGTAAAGTGAAGGATGCACTCATTGTGGGGGAGGAGCTGAATGGTTCAACCCATCAACCTGATCGCTTCAGTTACGCAATCCAATCCTTATTCAAGCTTGTTCCAAGGTTTACAGAATAGATAATGCCACTAGGCAGAGCAATAGAAGCAGCTGTTTGAGAAAATCGTTCAAGAAGGGGGGAGAATGAGACCATCCTGCTGGACTTATAATATTCTCAATCATGGATTGCTTAGGAATGGCAGGGCGGAATCTGCTTATACTCTATTTTGTGACCTCAAGAGCAAGGGCCAATTTGTAGTTTGCATGGTTTTATACTTCATGATCCTGTGATCACAGGCACTGTACTTTATTGTTAAGAAATTGCAGTGATAATAATTGAACCTCAGAGATAAGAACTGAGGACCGCTCATAGATTCAACCTAACTTCATCATGAATGTTACTGGAAACCTGAAATTGGTGCAATGCTAGGCATTATGTAAATTTGGATCTGGATGCTTCATTAAGGAATTACAAAGTCTTGAATTATGTAACCTGAGAACAAAAATAAAAATAAAAGAATAGGAAAAGAACAGTTTAACCACTAAATCAGTTGCCTTTAGGCAATCATAATATGTACAACAAATGAATTTTTGTATAAGGACAATCTGGTGTAAAAATCATCCAAGAGTGATTTTGTCAATTTGTTGGGACTATTGCTGCAGCATACGAAAATCTTAAGAAGTATGCCTGTTTACCTCTAATGCATCATTATTTTTTTGGTCAATTGCTTTTGATTTGATTTAATTTCTATTGATGGCTGCGGTTTGTCCTGTGTTGGGTTCTTTGGTATTTTTTTTATTCTTAATAGGTTTTACGAAATTATTGTTGGTGAAAAGTCTTGCTTTATTATTATTTATTTCTGGAGGTGATTTGGATTTTGGATCATAAGAAGCTGCTGGGAAAATTGCTAGTTTTAGCTCTGATATTCTTTCTACTTCAAAAGGTGAGAGATATGGACGTTATTTTTTATATTGGAAGTAGAAATATTGGAATTTTTCAAAATTAAATATAAGCAATTAGGAAGTATTTCCTTAAGCTTTTTTTTTTTTATTGATATTTCCTTAAGCTTTAAGACCAGTTACATGGCTGCATTCTATCTTCTATTACTGAATCTAACTTTCGACATACGTGTTAAAAAAGGTCCCTTTGATAATATTCAGGTGGATATTTCATATTATCACTAATACTAGTCGCAACAGTTCCAAAATCCTGTTTTAGATAACTTTTGCTTGGCGCTGGACTGGAAGCACCGAAGCTGCAGGCTCCTGCAGGTCTGGGCGTATCCTTTTTTTAGACACCATAAGTATTCTTCACGGAGATAATCCTGCTCAAATTAAATAGGATCACTATACACAGCAAAACTCTTCTTTCAAGTGTTTAACATATAGTTACATACTCAAAGTTCAAACTCAAAACAACTAATTAAGTTAAAATAATCTCATGTCTGTTGATTTGCGCTCGGTAGTGTGTATCTTTTCTTTAGATTGTGACACCCTAATGGCTTTTATATACTTTATACATACTAAAAAGATAATGTTCTATAAATAATTTATATATAACAGTTTATTTTCAAATCTACATATTGTGAAGGGATAATGCTATAAGAAATGTTTTAATTTTTGAGTAATTAAAAAATAGTCGCAACTGCCTAAACTTTTAATTTTTTATTGTTAATCTGATGCGATTTGCATCGTGACACTTATCGAAACACAATCTTAGTTATTGAATAGTTAGTAAGTCAATCATGAACGTTAGAGGGTTAAATTATCAATAGCCTTTTAAAGAACTAAAAAGAAAAGTATAAATAATAAAGAAAATATGACCATTTTTCTCAACGTCGGTTATCATCTTATGCACAAATGTGATTATTACCAGAACTTACATTCATGGCATCTAAAACTTAAATAGGTGTCGGCACGTTGGATTATATCATTCTGTGCATATATGACATAGAAGTAGCCATATTACAAGCTTTCTACTGACATAAACAGTCCTCTCCTAAGAAATTAATTTGAGCTCTATTACTTGGGTCAAACATGTTCTCCCAGGCAGCTGGCAGTCTCATCCATTGTTGATCTTAGCCTTTCACTTAGGGGTGAAAGCCTGTAGCGGTCATGAAATAAAGATAAAGTCAGCACAAACAATTCCATGATGTTTGAAGTCACAGTGTACAATTAAATAGTAGGTGTTGGTTGAACTTACAGCAAAAATGGTAGCATGGCCAGGATCTGCAAGGTGGGCAAAGAGGTTGTCAATAGGACCGGTGCCAGTGTATATGTGCTGGAACCATGCACCCATGACAGCCAACATGGCCAATCTCCCATTCTTGATCTCCTTAGTTCTCAACTCCTTGATCTTGTCGGGAGAACCACTCCCCCATCCAAGGGGGTCAAACCAAAGCCCACCTGGGTAACCAACATCAGTTCCCGTGAGCTTGTTGTTGGGAAAGATGGGGTCAGTGTTGACACACCCTGGCTTGATTATGTCAGCCCACCTTCTACCCTCAGCCCAGCCAATGAAAATGAGCTCCACTATGAAGAGGGTAGTGGTATCTGTGAAGTATTCCAGTTCTCCAGCTGTGTACCATGAGGGGGTGTTTAAGACACCAATCTTCGTTAGGAATTCTGGAATGAAAATGCCAGCAGCACCCAACATTGCCCATCTGCAGTGCACTAACTCTGCCTGAACATTCCACCTCAGACTCTCGGGATCAGATCCTATCAATCAAAAAACCACTTTCGTTTCTCATTTGCTTTCATAACAAGAAAGGACAAGGAATACCACATGAACTGATTCAATTTGAATGAATATTAATTGAGCACTTACCAAGACCAAGAGGGTCAAAGCCAAAGTCTCCAGGGAGACTGCCATCAAGCCATGGAGGAGGGGTGCTGCCTGGGAACCAGAGAGGCCTGTCAGGGTCAGCTACTGCACACACTGTAGGGCTGGATCGTCCTCCAACTGGTGCTGTGTACTTGTTCACCCTCAATTTCCTCCCACCAAGAAAAGAAGCTTTTGGGGCTCCCAAGGCTGATCCATTCTTCTGGGAACTGTACACATTCACTAATTTTGATCAATTATGTCCATGCATGTATGTAACGCTTGAATTAATTTCCATGAATGATTGAATCAAGTTTCACGTAACGTAAGTATATATTAATTGGATGAATATATGAAACATTTCTTTCATGTACTGTTTACATTACTGGGACAGACATATATAAATAAATATATTTGCAAATAACGGGAGAGTGGACAAACTTGCCTTGGCGTAGAGATGGCAACAGCTGCAATGGCACAGGAAGCACAAGCGGAAGCCATGGCAGGCCCTCACCCTTGATTGAAAAAAGAAATATATGATTTACTGAGTGCTCTCTCTCTGCTCCTGTGTATATGTTTGATGATTAATGGGAAAGAAATGCAAATTTGTTGATGTATTCAGGATCTTATCTTAAAGGATAGGAGTGTAAATGGGTAATGAAATGGTGAGTTGCCATGTGGCATGCAGAATCTAATTGGATAGGTTTACCTGAAAAAAAATCAAAATCTGGTGGTTCACATGGCCTTGTGGCTTGCATAAAATCTATTAGTTGGCACTTGTCGCCACAAAAAGAGGACATGCAGATTCTTATTATATGCTATATTCCCTGCGCACCAATGAAAGATTTTGTGGGATCTATTCATCTTAGCTGGATATAAATTCTCTCGTTAAGAAATTGCCTTTAAATAAATAAAACCATTTACTGGAATTTCTCACCGAAAACTACAGTACGCTCCGAATCAAATTCACATTTAGGTGGGATATGTTATCGGAATCTTTTATACACAATAAAATTATTTGTTTAAGACTAAGGTTTTTAAGAATTTTTTTAATTTATTATTATTATTTAATTATTATAAAAATAATATATTTATTGTTAATTATTATGCAAAAGTTTAATAATTTTATATTTAATTACTGTAAGAAATTTTTATTTTCATATATTATGGTAAAAATGTTTCATTCTTATTTATTAATAAATTAACATTTTAAAAAAATTATCCTCAAAAAATATTTTTATCCTCTATTAAATATGAAAAACTTTTATCGTCACTTTACTTCGATCAGAATTAGGAAAAGTTACTACAAAAAAAAAAAAAAATCAGGAAAAGTTAAAATTTTTTAAAAGATTAGTCTGCAAATCAAATTCAGATTCAGGAGTTATTTATGCACAAGAAAGAGCATGAACTAAATCTTCCTACATCCTAATACATCTCCTCGAAAGCAATTACCCTAAACTAATGGTGGAAATTAAACAACCTTAAGAATATTCACATAACCCCTTTTAAAATAATAAAAGTATATGAAAAGAAACAAAAATTATAAAAAATATAATTTTGACTTAACGAGATAAGGCCTGGTCATATGTATGAGTGTACTTCTGTATAAAAAAAATTAGTTTGTAGCTTAAATTTTAATTTTAAAAAATATATTGTTTAAAGAAAGATTTTATTTTAAAAGAAAGTCCATTATTGCTCAAGAGTCAAGTTAGCTCAAGGTTACTTAATAATCCCTTATGATACAAATAAAAATAAAGATAACATTCACTATTCAAAAGATAGCATTCACTATTCAATTGTTATTATTAGTCATCACAACAAATTATTACAAGAAAATCAATATTTTTTTTCCTTTAAACCAAATTCCTGTTCCTTGATCGATGCTGCCCATTTTTTATTTTTTTTTAAACAATTCCTTATCTTTGATCAAATTTAAAAAATTTACTAACATTACGTTAGTTCAAATAAAACTAAACTCGAATCTTTAAATAGGTCTTGAGTTCGGCTTTGTAAAAAAAAAAACGTAGTTAAAAAGAAAAAAATTATCAATAAAACCGGTAGATACTTCATATCTATAACATGGTAATAAAAAAAAATCCAAAAAATTTAACCTTATCATTCCATATTCATTGGCACCTTCAAATTAAAATTTGTGGCATAAATAACACACCTCATCATTCATCTTTCCATCACTTTTATTCCCTATTTTTTAGTTTTTTTTTTGGTTGAATTTTCATTTCTAATTTTTGTTAGTATTTCAGTCAAAATGGAGTATTCATAGTAGGCTAAATTCTTTGAGTGTAAACTTTGCTTACACTATAGATGTTTGAAACCCACTAGAAGCACCTTGCGACTTGTTCCATATTTTTAACTAGGCACCTTAGTCAAGCTGACTAAGGTCATACACCAAAAGAAACAGAATTGGAGTCGTTTCCGTGAAAACCTTGTTCAAAATTTTGTACTAATAGACATAGGACAAAAATGTTTCACGCCACCACTCATTAAGTATAAATATTTTCTGTGGATAACAGTAGTATAGCATAAAAATAATGAGTGTAAAATGGATGGAAACCAGAGAGAGATAGAAAGAGAAGAGAAAAGAAAAGAAAAAGTAAAAAATATGATAGAAAAGGAAAAAGGAGATAATAGGAATATGGTTAAAAAATGAAGGAAATGAGGGTGTAAAAATATTAAATCCATAGCATAAATACCTTAAATATATACAAGACAATTAAGAGCATAACCAATTCTTTTAATGAAATACTTTTCCTCAACAAGATTGATTTCATATTTAAAATACAAAGGATATACTTGAAAATTTTAAATCATCTAACTAAATAATGTATTTCATTATGCACTTGATGCATTTTGTTCCGTTCACTACTCAACTAATATAGTTCAATAGTTGCAAGTTGGAACAACTTTGCACCGCTGTTGATCATACTTGACCAGCAGTAACTAAGTTCACGTTGTACAACTTTAAGCACTAAACCTACCAAGATCATGCTAAGCAACAACTCAGATAGCAAACCAGATTCAGGAGAGGCAGCAAAGTCACCATTACCTGGAGTTACCGGATGCAATTCCCTCTATTCACTGTTCTTGCAGAACCCTCGTTTTACTTCAACTTGATGCTGTTAATCTAATCTATAATATCATCAAACATTGGTGCAAAAAGGATAGGATGTTTCTCTTCTGATTCAACCAGTGTCAAGCTTGGCAATAAACTCTGAATTGCAGCCATACACTAATTGCCATTGTGCTGTAACTTTGTGAATTTATAACAAACGTATTATCACTATCAGGTAGCATAAATGTCCATATAATACAAGTAGAAATCTACTCTCAATTCAGGGTGCATTACATCTACAATCTTCTAAAAGAAACCTTTCATGTTGAGGCCACATGTAAGAACAAATTAATGACATGGACAACATGATTCTACAAGTGTGTACGGACAGATGCAATTGCATAGCATACAATCATTGCACCACGTTAATGAACTTCCGTCCCTTTTATTTATTATTTTTGCCCAGTCCACCTTGTATTGCTACATCCATATTGTGGGACGTGTAGTAAACAGGTTCATTCGGGAAAAAATATATGTATAAAACCTACTGTGTCGTTCCAAAATAACCTTCACGATACTAATATTTGTCTACATCACTGTAAATACTCAAGAGCCACCACCTTGTTTTTTCCTGCGGTTGCCTGTTAGATGAAAACCAGAACAAACAACAAATCAAGGGAGATGACTTGAAATGAAAAGCATGAAGAAGTTATACAGAAATCATACTTAGTACCTCAACCAAAAGAAAATATCAACAATTTTATTACTTGCTTAGAGTTGTTTAAACTCTTTACCCTCCATTTGTTTCTGTAGAAATGGAATGGAACGAAATGAAAAGGATGAAGATACAAATATCAATTTTACACTGTTTATTTGAGTGAAGAAATAAGAAAGGAAGCTATTTCATGAGATCCACCAGAAAAAACTTCTCCCCCAAATTGGCATGAAATGGGAGAGAAATCATCTCTCTTTTTCATTTTTTTATTTTTAATTTCTTAAAAAATTAAAAATAAATAATAAATAATTTTATGTTAAGCAAAAAAATAATGGAATAAACAAATTAATTTTTTTAATTAGTATAAAAATATTTTTCATACAATTTATTTATTTCTTTCCATTCTCGTTTCCAATTATCGAAACAAGCAAAAAGAAATCTATTGACTTCTTTCCTTTTTATTTCTATCTATCTAAACAACATATCTTTTTCACTTTATTTCCTTTATTTTCTATATTTTCCATTTCGTGTTTCCTCTTTTATTTGGTATTTTTATCCTATCTCCCTCCTTTTCATTTCCTTCCACTCTATTTTTAGACAAGGGGTAAATGTTTGGCATACAAAGTCAACACATCAATTACTTATAATACAACATTGATTATCTGTTTAATCAAAATCATTTTCCATGAGGAGTTATTGTTTGATTTATGTTCCAAGTTTTACAATAGTGTGCATGTGTGTGTGTGTGTTATAAAGTGACTAATAAGGTGCCTATAACAGCAGTAAGTAAAAACAAAGGTTTCTTGCTTTAAACATTGTCAATTAGTCAAGCAAAGTTAATAAGCTAAAAGAGTGAGAATCAGAAATCCAGTATTTGTTGATGCAACTGACGCACAAAGTGAATATACTAACCATTCACAAAATATAAACTTTTAGGTTATATATATGTTCATAATAAAAATGAGGGGGAAGGATAGGAGAAGAATGATAGTTGATGATCACACCAATGTACATGAGCAGCTAATCATTGAGTCTCTTTAATCCACTTTGATTTCAGGAATAAACTGTCTAATTATAGTTCAACATGTTTATCTTTCCATAACATATCTTCTAATAGCCAACACATTCTACTACCCCTATGAGTAACTGAACTTTGAAGTAGTTTATGCTTGATACTGTCAAGGGCAATCAAGTAATGGTAATTAGAAAGCTAATTTGATTATAAAACAAGAAGCTAAAGTTATTTGTTTCCTTGTATCTTTTTATCAATGCAGATATGCCAAGAATGAAGTATAAGCAGAAGTTCATTTTCTGTCTCCAGTCGGCATCTGTTATATGTAATTCTAAAGATCGATTTCATCTATCAGTCTGTAGCACAAGTTTAAAAACAAGAAATAGAGTACTCCTAGTATTCCAGAATCCAGAGATATCTTACTGCCAAGACTCTTGCTCCATAAGACCTGACCATCAATACCAGTTAGATTTTGATCATCAAGACGTTTCCATGTTTTAATTGATTTGACATCTTCCCAATGGCCATTCTCTGTTTTCTCCAAGCTAACCACCACCACTCTTGCTCTCCTTGACCATCCAGCTTGTCCATAAGCATGATATCCAAATCCCCCAGCATAACAAAGATGTATACCTGTTAGCTTGCCACAGAAGTCATTGACATGATCATGGCCAGTGAAAACTGCCTTCACATCTCCTGCTTCAACCAATGTTGTGAAGAAGCCAGAATTCACAGAAGCAGACCCTATGCTTTCTTGTTTCACACCTGTGAAGTTTGATGAGTCAAAACTAGCATATTCGGGCAATGGGATGTGAAAGTATGCAAGACCAGGAGCAGGTTCTTTCTGAGGCACTGGTCCGTTCAGGTATGCTTTCTGCAGAACAAAGAGTAAATAGTTAATCTGAAGATTACCAAGGGAAAGAACTGAAAATCAGCTGCGTGTCTAATGAAGATCCACAAAATTTCCATCCATAACCAGCTATTAAACAAAAAGAGAAAGAGAAGCAGGACGAACAGTTTAGGAGAGCTTAGGATACAATGTATAGTTGCCAAAATATAGCTAGTCAATGGAACAGGCAAAACAATACCCTAAGCTTTTCAGATGTCCGTTGGAACCAAAGTTGCTGAGAGGGTTTGATCCAACCATACCCACGAATGAAAGGAACCTTGGAGTAATCTCCACTATCAAGAAAGTAAAGATTGAGCACTGATTTATTTTCAAAATCAGTGCCTTCAACTCCTCCAACCTCTAAGTTATAGTTTCCAAAACCATCAATTATGTGTACTTCCGGAGGATTGACTATCGATAAAGTGTTTTTCATCTGAGCAATATGTTTCATCACGCCTTCCCTAGAAAGGGATCCTTCCTGGTCATGGTTGCCCAAAACAGCTACCCAAGGAATGTTTGAAGCAATTGCAGGTGCAAAAGCAGCATCCAATGATTTAGCTGAATCCGAGGCATCATGTCCAAATATATTATCCCCTGTCACACCAAAATGAATACCCAAAATGGGGTATCTCGTATCAACGGTCAAGAAATTTGCAACTTGCTTAATAAAGTAAAAATTCAAACTCATACGCAAACTCTTTTAATTTCCAATCAGCTACTCTCTTAGAGTTTATCCCGAACACAAGTAATTAGAATAAAGTAGTAAGTAGAAGTTGCAATGGAAAGTTAAAGTATCGCTTCAAAAAGCTATTGAGAGGTGTCATCATTCCATCAAAGTAATAAATGAAGTTAATTTTGGTTATCAATTTTGAACTGATTCCATTCTTGGAATTACAAGCACTGAAAGTCCTTTAGATGTAAATCACCCTCCCTTGCTTCAATTGACAATTGCCCCTTTAGATTCATCCTTGCAATTATAATAATCAAATAATTGGGGGGCGTAGATAGTGTTTCCAAGATGAGCAAATAAATAACAATACATAATTATAAAGAAATAAATAACAATACGATATAAATACCAGTGAAGACAATAAGGTTGGGTTTCTCAGCACGGATCATCCTTTGGATGAAAGCGGTGGTGTTGAGGTCAGAGCAAGAAGCATACTGAGAAGGCAGCACATCTAAGCAGTGGGTAGTCTTCCCATTGGCATAGTGCATGTCAGCAACCTGCAAGATCTTGAACTCTCCATTTCTTCCAAACCGCAGCTTCTGTTGTGGCGGCTTTGCTTCCTTCGACGCCGAGATGCAAATCGCAAACAGGCAAAACCAATACAGTGGAATCAAAACCCACTTTCCTCTTAGACCCATACCCATTGCCATCACCCCAATTCCAAATCATCACTTGATGCTTATAATGATGAAATGCTTGTTTACTGTTGGAATGCGAGTCAAGGTCAACAAGGGGAGGAAAACCCAATTTTGGTTCATCCACTTACATATTTCCTTCCACTAAAAAAAGAGTCAATTATCCTAACATATCACGTTTGGCAAAGTGTCTTAACTAAATTACATGGTCACTTTTTGATATTTTTTCAGGCGTATAATATTTCTTTTTATTTATTTATTTCCATATTAATCTTATTAATTATTAAAAAATATTACATTGATACTTTTCATACATTATACTAACTTCCTTTAATTATTTGAAAAATATTGTATACCTTTATAAGAAATGTTATTATAAACATAAAAAAAAAAATTATGTACAATCCAAAAAAATCTTCAGGGTATTTTACTTGAATTCCTTTTAATATCTTTTTTTTTTTTTACTTTTATGTTAATTTTTTTAATTGTTTGAAAAACATTATATTCGATACTCTTTATATATTATATTAACCCCTTAATTGTTTAAAAAATATTACATAATGTGTATTCCTATCAAAAAAAAGTTGTTATAAATGTTTAAAAAACAGAAAAATTTTGTCAATCTCAACAAATCTCAAAAAGTACCGGTGTAATTTAGTAAAAAAAATTATATTGTTCTTACCAGAGAGTTGCTCCTTCGTAGGCTCCGCCTCCAGCGGCCATGTTCTCTCTTTCTGCTGTATAAACCAACCTCGCGTATGATGGTGGGGGTACCTACAAGGACACTCTGACGCTCAAGTTAAGGGAGGCCCAAGGATATACAGGGTCTTTTGTTTTGGATTGAGATTAGGGTTAGAAAAATGTGCATTTGTCCCCTTTTTAATGTCAAATATTCGTTACCTTTCATTATGGGACATCTTCATCTTTATTCCTAGATTTGTTGCCCAGTTTCCTTTATTAAATCAACTTCCCACTTTTCTGCTTTATATTGGCCCGGGGTGAGATCGGTTGGTCATCTAAAGGTTGTTTGGCTCACTCTGCCGGATCCAGATAGTACACCAACCCCCGAGCTTCGACACATATGGAAAGGTTGACATGACTGTGCGAAACTCGGTTTGTTGGATAGGGCTATTGGGTAGCTTGTTGCTCGGGTGGCTGTTCGGTCCGCAACAGCCTTTGGTCAGCTTGCGCATGGCCCATGCTATGTCAGGCCGCCTAGTCATTTCAACTGCCAGGGGATTGAAGCGTTGAGACTTTAAAGGGTCACGCCTTTCCTTGGGAACCGTCGCGCACGTTTTCAAGCGCATTTAATGCTTGGCTGTTGGCAACGTTCTAGGCTAATGATGGCCTACGCCCCCAATCGTCGACTCATCTGAGTCGTAGGCTCGCGAGTGGCAGTATGAAATCTGATGGCGGGGAGGCCTTGGGCCTTTGGGCCGCGTAGCTTCCCAACCCCATAAGAGGGAAGGTAGGCAACACCTTTCGCGTGCTTTTTTCCTTTTTCGTCACCATTTGGCTATCCTTCTTTGTGCCTGCCTTACCTATCTCTGTCGTGTCGGAGTGTTCTCCACGGTTGTTGTTGACATCCCCTCCTTCCCTTTCTACGAACCTTGTAGGTACACCTCAATCCCTTCCTTGTACTTCTAATTTGCTTCCCCCTCAATGGCTTCAAGTCACAAATCCGGTGGTTCTCCAAACACTAAGACTGGGGTTATGTTATCGCCGGAGGTCGAGCCTATTGGCGATTCTCAAATGTCTAGCCAATCAGTGCATTCTTCCTACTTGGAAAGGTTTCATAGCGACCCCCACGTTCTGTAATCACTCGCTGGGGGTGTGGTTCGGCCAGATGTTTCTCGGGTAGAACGACTTGTCAGGCTTCTACGACCGAGTACTCTTCTGAAGGGACGCCTGAACAGTCGTTGGTGACACATTGGAGGAAGAGAGTCGAGGAGATCTTTCCCCCAGTTACTCGTCCTGGGTACAATTGGGTTTCTGGCGAGGTTGGTGTTTACCATTCCAAATTTCAATCGACTCATGCTGTCGCCGAATTGTTGAAATCCATCACCTTCTGCGATCCGAACCACAAGGGTGAAGTCATTGTGGAGCCATGTGGTCCGAACGAGCACATATATCTTTCGGCCATGGCAGGGCAACCGGACTTCACTTACATGTATGAAATGTTTTTCCTACACCTCAGGGATTTCAATGCCTTTGGACAGATTCGAGGTCGAGGTTCTGACTGCCTTGAATGTGGCTCTTACATAACTTTACCCTAACGGCTTGGCAGCCATGATCGCCTTCCGAGTTCTTTGCAACACGTTATTCATGGTGCCGATCGCTTCCAAATTTCATCACTACTACGCGATGAAAGAGAGAAAAAAGGCGGTTGGGTGTCACTGTCAGGTGTCAACGGCATCTCTCTTTTCATTGCCTTCACCAACTCCTACAAAGATTTTAAAAGGGGATTCTTCTAGGCTAGGCTGAGTCCGGCATATAGTGGTAACTTTTTTTACGGCCACGGTCGCCCCCGGTTCCCTTTCTACTGGATTAAGAACCCCGATAAGAGCACTGTTTGGTGAATGCAAGATATGTCAGTGTTCGACCAAGATGACATGACTGACTTGCACAAGCTTCCTCAACTGCTCCTCTGCCAGGCCATTTTGGGGCTCATTAAGTCGAAAAAGCCATTGAAGGACATGAAGTGTGGGTGCTTTTTTATTTCTTTCTAGTAATCCTTTGTTGCTTCTCACGTCTGTTCGCTCCTTTGGCAAGGATAATGGGGCGCTTCAATTTCGCCAAGCTCCGTGTCGAACGCGTTGAGAAAGCCAAGAGGGCAAAGGTAGGTATCGCTTTGGTAGCGCCTCTTAGTACTTCATCCGTCCCACAGTATCCTCTCGACGGCTCAAATTTCCAGTCACACGCCTGCTTTTGCTCCACTCTCAGAGGTTTCGACCGTGGAACTGCACTCAGACAACCCTCCGTCCAAGCATCAGAGGCCTGCTACTGCCCTTGCTTCGGCCGAGGGTCTTTAATTGTTGGTGACCACTCGATCTTCTAAGTTGCTGCCGAAGGTCTCCACTCCCTATGAGGCCGGGATTGCGATCCCACCAAAGTGTTGGGTCCCGACTCTCTAGCTAAAGTGGATCGCCACGCTCTGAAGGTGGCCGATCCAAAAGCAGGCCTAAAGGCGCTGTCCGTCTACCAAGCTCGCTCTTGGGCGATCGCCCAGTTTTGGGCGATGGAGCTAGAAGGCGCCCATGCCGCATCTCAACTATTGGCGTCAAAAGAAGTGGAAATTGGGAAGCTGAAGGTCGCGGTTGATGAGACGTAGACCGGACTGGTAGAGGCTTCGAGTGCCAACGAGACCCTGCTCCTTGAGGCCTCCAAGGTGAGGAAGGTGGCCGAGGCTTTGAAGGTCGAGCTAAAGGACTCTAAGGCCTGTGGGGAGGCTTTGATGGGTCAAGCGACCCGAGCTACGGAGTTCGTGGTTACCTTGAAGGTAGAGGTGGAGCTCCTTAAAGCCAGGCTTTCCGAGGCAGAATCAGGTCAAGCAGAGGCGGTCGGCCGTGCGGAGTGTCTCGAGATCAATCTGGAAAAGGTGAAGGGGTCGATCATGGAGGAGCACGTTAGGGGCTTTCAAAAAACACTTCGTCAGTTGTCGCATTTGTATCCCGGTATCGACACCTCCGTATTTGACGTAGAAAAGGACATTAAGGCGAGGGTGTTAGTCGACATGGTCGACCTCTCCGATCGAGAGGAAGAGGAGGTCCATAGGGGTGAGGGCACCGAGCAGGTTGTTGATAACGTTGATGCCGCTTGAGCTCTGGGCCCCTGTTCCTACGTTTAGTATTACTTTTTCTTATAATGTTAGGTCATTTTGTAAACTTTGGGATATCTTGTAAAAATTCGTTGACGTGAATGAAAAAGACATATTCAGTCTCAGTATTCGGCGCTATTTTTACTTCCTTGAACATATTTGACATATTCCCTACTCGTTCAAAACCTGTTCTTCGAGCTCAGTAGGTCGGCTCGGTTCGGTTTCAGTGGGTCGAAACTTGTTCTTTGAGCTCGGTAGGTCAGCTCAGTTAGGTAAGAAATGACCCAACAAATGGAATCAATAATTTTATTACTTTCTACCCGACGTGCCTCATTAAAACCTCCCCTACAAAAACCCTTTTTGGGACAAAAAATCCGAGGTAGGAAACAGAGTACATTGTCGTTACATTCATCAACTAAAGTACATTTTCAAATGAGTGGCATTCCATGTACGTTGGATCTCCTTGCCTGATAACTATTGTAGTTAATAGGCCCTATTTCCCAATCGTTCGGCTACTCGCAGCGGTCCTTCCCAATTGGCAGCTAGCTTTCCTCCTCCGCCTTCTTTCCGTACTTCCTCTCTTTTTCTCCAAACAAGGTCACCAAGATAAAAGTCTTTTGGCCTCACCTTTTTATTGTATCTGTGGACAACCCTTCACTTGCCAGCTTCTTCCAGTACTCTCGCCTTCTCCCTTGCCTCCTCCGTCAAATCCAGCTCTATCTTCAGTGCTGCACTGTTCCTTGTGTGATCAAACGTAGTGCGGCGTAGGGATGGTTTGCCTAGCTCAATCGGAATCATGGCGTCTATCTTGTTCACTAATTGAACAATGTCTTACGAGTCGTCGATTGGTGTGTGTAGTGATATACCCAAAGAATTTTAGGTAGTTCTTCAAGCCAGCTTCCCTTTGCCTTTCCAACCCACTTCTTCAATTCCCCCAAAATTACCTTATTTGCAGCCTCGGCTTACCCATTAGTTTGTGGATGTTCCATCGAGGTAGTCCGGTGTCGAATCCCTAGCCCCCTATAGAATTCTACGAGTGACCCATCTATAAATTGTTATCCGTTGTCTGTTACAAGGGAGAGGACATTCCATATCGGCAGACGATGTTTTCCACACAAATTTTTGTACGTTCAATGCCGTTATCTGGGCTAGGGGTTCAGCCTCTATCTATTTGGTGAAGTGTTCGACTCTTACCAATAGGAACTTCACCTGGCCCTTGGCTGTGGGGAAGGGTCCCAGTATATCTAGTCCTCACGTCGCGAAGGGCCAAGGTGATAAAATCAAATGGAGCTCTTCGAGGGTACATGAGACACATTTCTGAATCGCTAGCATTCTCAGCACCTTTTTGAGTACGCGGTGCAATTGATTTGGATGGTTGGCCAGTAGTATCCAGCCCGGATGACGTGGGCTGCCATCATTCGTCCCCCAAGTGTACATGTCGTATATTCCTTGGTGGATTTCGTCCATGATGTACTCGGCTTGGTTGAGGCCCAAGCACTTGAGTAGCGGGGTGTGAAATCCCTTTTTGTATAAGTTATCTCCCTCCATGACATAATAGCTGGACTTCCGCCTGATGCTTTTTGCTGTGTTTTTATCTAGCCGGTAGCTCACCGATCGTGAGGTACTTCTGGATAGGGGCCATCCATCCCCCTTCATCCTTGTGGATGCTCAGTATCTCCTCGATGCTTGGCTTCTTCAGGGTTTCCTGTATCATAGTCTGGTGCTGCCCCGACTTCTTAGTGCTCGCTAGTTTAAACAAAAGATCAGCTCTTCTGTTCTCCTTCCTCGGAATATGCTCTATTTTGAATTCTTCCAATTCGACAATCAATTGAGCAACCCTGTGGTAGTATTTTATAAGTTGGGCGTCCTTGATGTGAAAGGCACCAAATACCTGCCTAGTCACCAACTGAGAGTCACTTTTGCAAATGACATTGTTGGCACCAATCTTGCCCGCCAATCTAAATCCTACGATGAGCGCTTCACACTCGGCCTAATTGTTAGAGGCCAGAAAGTTGAATTTCAAAGACTGCTTCAGTACAACTCCCCCAAGCCCCTCTAAGATGACACCAGCTCCCCCCCATATTGGTTCGAAGATCCATCCACGTATAGCGTCCATTGTGATGAGATTGACTCTGCTGGCGTCGAAAGTTCGGCCACGAAATCGACAAGGCATTGCGCCTTGATTGGGCCCTTGCCTCGTATTCCAAGCCAAACTCGGACAATTCTACCGACTATGCTATCATTCTCCCTGCTAACCCTGACTTTCTCAGCACCTGCTGGATGGGGTGGTCAGTCTTTACCACCACTTGATGGCTTTAGAAGTACGGCCTAAGTCTTCGGGCGGCTGCTACCAGGGCCAAGGCCAGCTTCTCAATAACTTGATATCGAATTTTCGCTTCTTGCAACACGCGACTAGTGAAATATATCGAGACCTGTTGACCTTCCACTTCTTGGACTATGACCGAACTAACTGCTTGATCAAATACATCTAGGTAAATCAACAGGTCTTGTCCGGGCATAGGTTGGGTTAAGATAGGAGGAGTCGCCAAGAACGTCTTGAATTCTTTAAATGCTGACTCGCCAAATGTTCTTACTAGAGAGTTACTCCTCCGTAGGCTCTGCCTCCCATGGCCGTGCTTTTCCTTTCTACTGTATGAACTAACCTCCCGTACAATGGTGGGGGTACCTGCAAAGACACTCCAACGCTCAAGTCAAGGGAGGCCCAAGGATATGCAGGGTTTAGGGTTTTGGATCGAGATTTGGGTTAGAAAGAGTGCACTTGCCTCCTATATATGGATGCACGGATCTTATTAAGTGGTCAGATGTTCTTGCCTTTAGTACAGGGATATGGTGTATAGTTTCCCTTATTAAGTAAGTTACCCAATTACCTTATTTATGTCGGGTCAATTTGTATTCAATGTCCCACATTGGTCGGTCCTTAAGGTGATTACTTAGCCCTACCATAGGGTGCCAAATCTGGGCGATACACAAGCCCCCCAAGCTCTAAGCTGGAAAAAGCAAAATAGCTTACAAGATATGGTTATGCTTGATCGTGCTTCGGCATCATGCCTTCTTAAGTTGTCCATTTAGACTTTGCAAATCATTAGTTTAATCAAACTCTAATCATGTAGTGATATATTTGAAGTCTAGGTCCTGTCTTGGCGTCATTACGCTAAGCTCAAAATTGGCTTTAGTAATCTAACTACAGTTGAAGTGGAAGTACTTTTGGCTAAGACCGAATCAAGCATACTCCGGGAGGCGTAGGTCGGGCTAATGATGCTCAAGTCGCGATCAAGGCCTGAGGCCAAGCTAATGATGCTCAAGACGCGAGGATGCTCAAGGCGCAAGGCCGAGCTAATGACGCTTAAGGCCTTATATTGAGCTAATGACGCTCAAGGCTTAAGGCCGAGCAGATGATGCTCAAGGCTTTATGCCAAGCTAATGACGCTCAAGGCTCAAGGCCGAGCTGATGATGCCCAAGGCACAAGGTCGAGCTAATAACGCTCAAGGCTTTATGCTGAGCTAATGACGCTGAAGGCACAAGGCCGAGCAAATGATGCTCAAGGCACGAGGCTGAGCTAGTAATTCTCAAGGCTTTAGAGCGCTCGAGGTGCAGGCTAAGCTAATAACACTCAAGGCTTTATGCTGAGCTAATGACGCTCAAGGCTCCAGGCCGAGTATGCTTACCGTTGGAATTTAGTGTGAAATTTCGTAGTGGCATGCTGAAGACATTTTTTGGGTATAGAGAATGTGTTGCTTGGTTTGTCCACTCAGAGCAAGGTTTGTTTAAACTTGTTGCCTCCTTTTGGATGACTGAGTGTGTCACTTTTTTGTCTACATGGAGAGAGGTTTATTATTAATTGCTTCCTTGAGGACAACTCAGCTCGGTCCTCAAGTGCCTACTTGAGCTAGGCTTGTTGGTTCCTAGTAATGTAAGGCTTTTGTTTAGTGCTTCTTAATCATCCATTATTACAACGTTTAGCAGCGTTTAGATGAGTATGTTAGTAGCTTCAATGTCTCCTGCCTTCTCTTCCTTCAAGTAGCAAGCATCCCTTTATGCATCAATTTAGAGTCTTTGTAAGAATCTCAGACATCTTAGTCTAGTATGGGTTCTATGTATTGACCCATAAAGGACTTTGGGTTTAGTTTGGCATAAACTTGGTGTGTAGGATGCGACGTATCAACCCTTCAGATTTAGTTCAAAACGAGCTTGGTGTGTCAACTTGGCCATGTTTTAGTGTAATGAAACCATTAAGATTCAACGAGCTCGGTGGATCGACTCAGCTAGGTTTTAGTGGTCAAAACCTATTAAGTTATCGAGCTCGGTGGGATGGCTCAGCAAAGGTTTTAGTGGGTCGAAACCTATTAAGTCGTCGAGCTCAGTGGGTCGGCTCTGCAAAGGTTTTAGTGGGTCGAAACCTATTAAGTCATCAAGCTCGGTGGGTCGACTCGTCAAAGGTTTCAGTGGGTCGAAACCTGTTAAGTCATTGAGCTCGGTGGGTTGGCTCGGCAAAGGTTTTAGTGGATCGAAACCTATTAAGTCATCGAGCTTGATGGTTCAGCTCGGCAAAGGTTTTAGTGGGTCGAAACTTGTTAGTCATCAAGCTCGGTGGGTCGGCTCGGCAAAGGTTTCAGTGAGTTGAAACCTGTCATCAAGCTTGATGGGTCGGCTTAGCAAAGGTTTCAATGGGTTGAAACCTGTTAAGTCATCGAGCTCGATGGGTCGACTCAGCAAAGGTTTCAGTGGATCAAAACCTGTTAAGCCATCGAGCTCGGTGGGTCGGCTCGGCAAAGGTTTCAGTGGGTCGAAACCTGTTAAGTCATTGAGCTCGGTAGGTCAACTCGTCAAAGGTTTCAGTGGGTTGAAACCTATTAGTCTTCGAGCTCAGTGGGTTAGCTCGTAGGATGCAATGTACCAACCCTTTAAAGGTACTTAAGGCACATGGCTGAGATACTCGTTTTCTTTAAAGAGCTTGATATTCAATTACTACCACAAGGCGGCGCACAAGGAACGCATACAGGGAGAATAATGTCATGTTTCCTTAGTCAAGGTTGAATGTATTAAGCTACCATATGTATGCCGATATCAGCGTGCTCATTAATTGCTCGAAGCCTGTTAATTAAGTGCGCCAAGTTTAAAATTCTTGGTTGAATGATCATTTCATCTAAGAGTCGATGTCTTTAACCATAGTGCTTTGTATTTAAGGGGTAAAAATCGATGTTCTTTGGTTGTCATTCACTTGCATGCTTCTATAGGCCTGACGCTTATTATTGTACCAGAGAATATTCGAGTTACGATTTTCAAGAGATGCTGAAGGTGTATACCTCAGTCTTAATCCAATGTGTCTTGTTGTTGTTCACCATTAGAAATAACAAAGCCAACATGTGTTAGTTGTTTAGGACCCATATTTGACCAAACAAGTTAGACACGAAGTTGCAAAATCCTGTGTCGCCCCCTTTAAACAAAGCTAATGAATCTCAACTCAAATTCGTGCTTGGTGTCCTCCTGGGTCTCCTTTCATTTCGTTTGAAGTATCACTGCGAGACTAATGTAGTCTAGCAGTTCTAAGGCTATAATGTGAAAATGAAATGCACTTGAGTTTCTGTAAAGCTCACTTCGTGGACATCCCAACTACATGTTCGAGGCTCGGTACAAGGTCATCACATCTTTGAAGTTGCATCCCAATAGAGCACACATAACAATTAAGATAAGGTCTTAGATGTCTACAAACGAAGACTTGGAGACCCTCGCCTCAAGTTAGTCTCGCTGATAAGATATCCAACGTATTCTCAATCATCTACAACCTTCTTTTTTTCAAACAACTTTTGGCATTAAAAATTGGGACAAAGAGCGATGCAAGTAGAAATCTTGTGTGCCCAAGCCAGAGAAAGTATATGTTGGTGTGTGCGAGCTCGACTTCTTGGGCTTACACTAGAGATTCATGGTATTCATGGTCAGTCCTTGGCTTGAAGGTGGGGTTGGCTGTGGAGAGTGTTGTGAAGTCACCATGCAATTGAATCTCTGGGTTGTGCATATATTCGGTGGAAGTTGGTTAAGGCCTGAGTGTCAGTCATAACATCAATGCACAAATGCATGCATATGAAGCTAATGCGAAGACTTCGAGGTCAAGAAACGCATGCTAGTACTTGGTGCTTGTCGGTGCTTATGTGGAGAATCCCTTAGAGAAATGATCTCGCACAATGGAATTGGGTGCCACATCAGAGTGGTCACTAGTTCAATAGCTGGTTAAATGTCATCGCTGGGACCCTGCTTCGCAATAATGAGACCCATTGCGACCACGTCCTCACCACAGACTCGTGAAAGGGAACAATTGAATCTTGCTTCAAATTTAGTCCACGATCTTCGTCAAATGCACTCACAGCTTGTTGTGTCAAAGGTGGGACTCGAAAGTTTCCATTAGAAAGATGGTAATGTGTTTTGCAATAGTGATTCGAAACTCCTCCAAGAAATCGATGCTTGGTGTGAGGTCTCCGAACCTTACGGAAAAGTGTTACTACACGTACAAACATGAAGTTATGCTACCATGTTTTATCTTGTCACCATGTCATTATCCTCATGTCATACATTAGCATAATGTAAAGCACTTGAGAAATAATTGGAGAAGTAAGTGGTGTATTGCCAATCGGAGATAAAATTGACATAGCACGATGATATTATTATGTAAGGCACAACATTTCGATTTGGCAAGTTTCAATCATGATTAAGTGTTCATGTGAGTGCTCTAGTAGTCATATATAAGTATTATGCATTATATTGCATATAAAACCAACTTTAAGGCAAAAAAAGGATATATTACAATACATGTACCTTTATTTTGGATACGTAATGCCTATTTTGCTATGGGAAGCATGCCATCAAATAATACTATCATGATTCTTGTGATCATTAACCAAAATACTAGATGAAATACACTAGGGGGATAAGGTCGACAATCGATGCCGGGATAAAAATTAAAGCAGCACTAACTTCTCATGTCAGATTGCATTAGGGACATTTGATATCCATGAAAAATTAGATATTTGTTGGCTGCACTCAAAAAATGGAATACAAATTGGCATGTTGGAAATAAAAAGGGATAAGGTACTTCCCCTTTATTTTTTGGTGATGACACTACCAAATCAAAATGAGGCCTTCGTCTTATGATCTAATAGCAAATTGATTGTGTGGCTGGTGAAAGTTTGCCTCGGCCCCACGGTGGGTGCCAAATGTTCTTACCAGAGAGTTGCTCCTCTGTAGGCTCCGCCTCCGATGGCCATGTTCTCCCTTTTTGCTGTATGAACCAACCTCGCGTACAATGGTGGGGGTACCTGCAAAGACACTCCGACGCTCAAGTCAGGGGAGGCCCAGGATATACAGGGTCTTTTGTTTTAGATCGAGATTAGGGTTAGAAAAATGTGCATCTGTCTCCTTTTTAATGTCAAATATTCATTACCTTTCATTATGAGACATCTTTGTCTTTATTCCCTGATTTGTTGCCTACTTTCCTTTATTAAATTAACTTCCCAGTTTCCTGCTTTATATTGGCCCGAGGATGAAATCGGTCGGTCATCTGAAGCCTGTTCGGCTCACTCGGCTAGATCCGAATAGTACATATATTTTACACACAACACAAACGTACATACATAACCGTTCATGAAAATAAGAAAGAGATAAAAATGAAATTAAAATATATCAAATAAAATAAAAATATTCAAATATTATTATATAATTTTGTTATATGAATAAAATGAGTTATGTGTCAAAAGGATACTCTAAGAAAAAGAACAAGACAGTTTAAGCTTGATCTATTCATAAATTAAAATTTCATAATTAATGGTCTGTCGAACACATTATTAAGATGGCGGTTCATGTAGAAAATCTTTTATTCTCAACTGAGTTATTTTTTAAATATTAGATTCTCAAGAATAGGATTTGGGGGGAAATTTATAAAATATATTTGAATATTATTGAGCTTTTCAAAAAATAATATTTTTATTGTGAATTGTTATGAGAAAATTCAGTAACCTTTTAGTAATTTATTATAAGAAAATTCAATTCTCACTTATAAATGTAAAAAAGTTTTATTTTCATTTATTCACAAATTAATATTACAATCAAAATCCTTTATGTCCAAAAATATTCTTATCTTTTACTAAATATGAAAATCTTTTATTTTATATTACTTTCTTAAAAATATTAAAATATTCTTTATAACAAATTAAAATTCAGAATTTAATTAGAATGCATTGATAATATAAAAAAATTTTATACCGACATTTAATTATGGATTGACATGTATGATAAAATTGTTAACTTTTAAAATAATTATTTTAAAAATTATATTTAAAGTAATTTTTAATTAGTTAATAGTATAAAAATCTTTTACACTGAAATTGTATAAAAAATATTAGAAAAAATGAAGTCAAAAATAATATTTATTCCTTCTTAATTTTTAAAATATTAAATAATTTAAAACTCTTAACGACAATATATTAAAATAGGATACTATAACCTATTAGAATCAAACTAATGACAAAAAGATTTAAATAGCTTGCATAAAATTTTAGCTCCGAACACCATTGCCACTTATTGTACCAAAAGAATAGGAGACTAGCTAAATTTCAGATATTCCACTACATCGAGACATGATTTGAAATTTTTATACAAAAATTAAGAAATTTTTCTAATATTTTTATTTAAAAACTACAATTTATTTGATTATATTTTCTTCTCATTTTATTAATGTTCTTTCATTTTATCAATTGAAAATATTAAAATTAGAATTAAAAAATAATATATATATATATATATATATATATTATATTTTAAAACAATAACATGAAATAAATTAAACTTTTAAAAATACTTAATTGAGATAATCTGGATTCTGGAAGGAAGTGCTAGGATTACTCATAAATATTATACAAAAATCAGTGAGTGCACATACATGATCCAACTCATGGCTCTCTTACATAATCAACAAACTAGGCAAAATTAAAAAGATGGTGGTAAAATACTACAATCAACTAACCAACAACAGGCTACAGCACTATTGCACTAAGACAAAACATTAAGTATCCTTACATTTTAGTCCTAAAGGAGAGGACTTGAACCAAGGTACCCATACGGAAGTTGTCTTCTGATACAGCCTAAACGCCTCTGCTCTGCTATCTTCTTTAACATCCGGTCCTCCACAAGCTTGGTCACATAAGCCAAACACATAGTATTAACCAATGCCCCTATGAAAGTCCATCCATGTCCCAGGTTCCAAGCAAACACAACCAGTCCCCACCACCACACCTGCTCTCCAAAGTAATTCGGATGCCGACAATAATACCACAACCCTTTGTCAAGAATAGGGACCAGTGGTTTACCTAGCTCTTTTAGCTCCTTGTTTCTACTCACAAAGTTGTGAAGCTGAGTATCAGCAATGTATGCTATGACAATGCCAGAGATACACACAACTATGGCTACCAAGTCCCAAATGTTCAGAGGCTGATTGACCAAATGGATAACATAGAGCGGAAGTGATAATCCAATGAGAAATACCTGCAAAGGTGAGACACACAAAAACACTCATTTCAATTGAAGGTGCAAATAAATAGACATGGAAAAGCACAAAAAGGAAGAAATGGTAAGTAATTAACCTGGTGAGGGATGTAGATGGCGAAGAAGGAAGCCCACCACCAATGTCTTCCATACTGATGGCTCAAATCAGTGAAACGCCAATCCTCCCTGGCACCCCACTGCCACTTTTCTCGCCTGAAGTAGTTGTGGATCAGCCTAATACTCCACACCCAAGTCAACAAGATCACCGTCCTCGACCTCAACCACTGATACTGACCCAGAGGGTGAGTTGAATAGTAATGCACAAGCATCACAGGTATCACTGTCCAATACGGGTCAATCATCTGCACCAACAGCATAAGGTGTCGTGTCAAGTTGAAAATCAAACCAGAAAAATTCATGCATCTGAGTGAGTGAACTGAACTGAACTGAAGGAAAAAGAGAAGTGAAGTGGAAACTGTACCCAGTGGCTGGATTGGATAAGGCCGATGAGCCAGAAGAGCAAATTGACGTTGAAGAAGAAAAGGACATTGGCTAAGAGCAAAGGGTGGTGATAGCACCATGTCCACAAAGTTGACCACGAAGATGGAGACTGTGGGTAGCCACTAATGGCTGATTGGAATGAGAGGTAGAATAGGATGGAGGGTAGAGGGACCAAGAATGCTATGATGGCGTTCTTGAGATTGCTATAACTCATGGTGTGCTCTGTCTGGTCTGGTTTGTTTCCATGTTCGTTGTGGCTTCCACTTTTATAGCTCTCGAAAATGGAAGGGGAACCAAAGCTGAACCTCCAAATAATATGTGCCCATACAAAGTTCAGCACGATTCGCTTTCTGTTTCTGCCTGTGGCTCCCCACACAGTCACGCCCACCTGGTTATCAATTACCCTGCCTGATCCGTTATTCCACACAATGATTAGGGGATTCTATGATCCCAAAGTTTGTGTACCACGCCCATTTCATTTGACTTTTGATGTCTTTCTTTCAAAAACCGAGCAATATCCTCTATTCATACAGCTACACTACACATGAAAATTGAAAAGTGGAGTTAGGTGATTCGTCAAAGTCTCGGTTAAAGTTGTGTTTGTCTACAATTATTTTCAAATTTCGGGAAAGTGAATTTGAGAACCAGTCATTCTCACGTTTTGGTGTAAGTTTTGAAATTTGAAACTAGGTTTAATTACATTTTTGGTCTTTATAGTTGCGCATATTTTATTTTTTAGTCCTTATAGTTAAAAATAATTTGTTTTAGTCTCTATACATGCACTTTTTATATTGGTTGGGTCCCTGCTGTCAAGTGTGTCTTAATGTCGTGAAATAAAACCGTCACAAAATAAAAATTGATGGTATAAAACTGCTACAAATTGACATTTTTCTGATTTTTTTTTT
The DNA here is from genome assembly GCA_004329165.1 of Spatholobus suberectus. Classification (NCBI taxonomy): domain Eukaryota; kingdom Viridiplantae; phylum Streptophyta; class Magnoliopsida; order Fabales; family Fabaceae; genus Spatholobus; species Spatholobus suberectus. Next base: position 786,504 of record CM014732.1, on the reverse strand, counting down.
TTAATTTGTAGCGGTTAAAAACGGTAGGGACCAAACCGATATCAAAAGTACATGTATAGGATTAAAACAGATTATTGTCAACTATAGAAACCAAAAGATAAAGTTTGCGCAACTATAAAGACCAAAAAAATAATTAAACCTTGAAAATATTAAAGTTAGCTCATGTTCTCTTTCATCCCCTTTTACCTTTTTTTCTTCATTTCTCGTTATATCATGTCATATCTATAATTTTTTCTCTTTTATTTTATTTTTTATTTTTATCTCTCTTTTCTTTTCCACTCATACACCTCTGTCCTCAGGGTGAACACAGTCTGAGTCAACTCAATGGTTTGATCAACTCAAACCAAACCAAAGAGGAAAATTTGAGTTTATTCATATCATTGGTTCAATTCGAATTTTAAAATTACAAAATGACATTGATTCAAGTGTCAGATTTTGGCACATTGAACTCGATTTGACCTAAACTAACTCGAACTTATATTATTTTTAATTTTTATTTTGTATAATTCTAAAATTCTGACTTTTTATATTATTCATAAGTTTCCTTTCATTTTATTACAATTTTTTTTCTCTATTTTTTCCATGTTTTCCATTTTTTTTATTTTATTAATTGTTTTGATAACCCAATCCAAACCAATTCAAATATAATTAGGTTGGTTCAATTCAAGTTGTCCAAAAAATTTAAAATAACTAATTTAACCTAAACCGATTAACATTGATCAATTTGAACCTAAATATTTACTAAACTCGACCCAACTTGACCCATTACACCCAAAAAAATGGGATGTATGTTTATCAATACGGATTTTTCGGGAAAATTAAATAATCATATTTTATTTTAATCTTATAATAACATGTGAGTATCTTACATTTCTTTCATTCTCGAAAGTATCATGCAATATCATGCAATGCCAATACTAAACATGTTCATAAATTTATCCAAAATAATGTTCCTGATTAGTGTTCCACCATACAATAATACACCTTATTAAAATAAAATTTTTCTTATAAAATAAATATTAAGATATTATATAAATAAAAACTGAAATCAGCAATAAGTTAAAAATACTTATAGTACTGTTAGCGTATCTCCATTCCGGTCATCATCTCTCTTTTATTTTTTACACATCTTAAGTGAGTCTTATCATTATACATCTATTATTTTTACTTTTTACAACTTAAGCAATTTTTTTTTTCAACATAATATCAAGGCTAGCCCAAGGGTAAAACTACTAAAGCTCAAGCTTTAGGCCTACTAACAAAAACTATTTGCTATTACTTTTTATAAAACAAAAAGGTTGTGTATGTTGGTAAAAAGACTCAATATAAAGCTCTCTTATTTTAAGTAAAAAAAAAATTTCAAAGTTTACTTTAGGCCTCACTTAACGTTGGATTAGCCACGCATAGTATCTTAAAATTTTTACCAAATGGATCCTACAAATAACCACATATTTTTACATTTAATCAATATTAATTATTGAAGAAGCAAGAAGAAGATTACTCTTGCCCCAAGGAAAATTAATATAGTTTTGATGATTTAGCCTCTTGATGAGTGCAAAGTTGTAATGTGTGTTTATGTATGTGTGTGTGTTTGTGGTCTTGCATGATTTATCTTTATCCTTGATGGTTTGATGGTAATGAGCTCAAGATTTAAGACTTAAAAGGTTAACAAAGTGGAAATATATTTTCTATAAGTCTAAAATTGAATTTGAAGAGAAACAATTTGATAAAACTTGTTTTTAAATTGATAGGAAGAAAGAACTACACACTAAAGCTTTAGAACTACTCAATCTTATATTAAAGAACCACTTAATTGGTTAAGTTAGCTTTGTAATCGATTAAGATCGTTTAATTTCATGTAAACAGTGAAAATATACACTGTTTTAACTAGTTAAATCAATATGTAATCAGTTACATGTTTTCTGTTTTAACTAGTTACAACATTATGTAATCAGTTATTTCAGCAGTAACCAATTACATAATTCTGTAACTAGTTACATAATATAAAGCTGTTTTGTCCTATATGAAAATAACTAGTTACAAATTTATGTAACCAGTTATTCCAGTAAAGGGAAATTCGAATGGGATCTGTTTTAACTAGTTATAAATGGAAATAACTAGTTAAACTCATTCAAACATCATTTTTCAGATTTCTAATAACAAAATAACTGATTACAAGACAATATAACTAGTTATTCCAGTGAGCTCTCTATATAAAGTGAACATTTGTGAGTCTTTCAATCATCACTTCTACAACTTCACTTTTCTAAATTTGAGAGAGAGCTTTTCTAGAGAGAATTCATACTATTCTTCTACTCCACTACAAGTTTTAGATCAAAGATCAAAGAGCTCATCATGGATCAATCTTGAGGATAAAGAAAAGTCTTTTCTTTGGTAAAGTTGATTGGTTCTTCATTGTTTCCCATCTATCACAAACCAAGGTGATATCTAACCTTCTTCTATATTGATTTTCGTTCTTGAGAGGGTGTCTCTCTTATCTTCCTTGTGGTAGGGTTCCACAAGAAAGATTTCAAGTTTTTCTTGATAGGGTTCAAGAAACTTGATTATGTAGTTTGTTTGGTAGTAATTCTTGTGTTTGTGCATAGTGTTTGTAAACATTTGAATTACTTAGTGATAACACCAATCGGTTTGATTGGAAACTGGATGTAGATCACAGTGGTAGTGATTGAACCAGTATAAATCTTGTTTCCTCTCTCTCTTTCCTCTACTCTCTCACTAGCTATTGTATCTTGATCACTTGCATTTAAAATCATAAGATCTTTGCATAGAAAAGTTCAAGATAAATTGATCCAATTCTATTTCATTTGTATAACCAAATCAATAAGATTCAAGTTTTTGAAAAATCTAGTTATTCATAATTGAAAAGAAATTGGGGATTCTTGAAAATTTTGAAAGATCCAATTCACCCCCCCTCTTGGATCCAGCCCTTTGTTTAACAATTATACTAACTTTATTATTATTATTTGATAAAAAGTACATTCCATGTTCCACAAAAAAAAAAAAATTAACACTGAGTATCCGGTGCTTGAGTTCTTAATAAAAAAACAGCTCTAATGAAAGTTATATTAGACATCGATTCTTAACAAGAAAAAAAGAAAATAAGCTCCTCCCGTTAGAGGTGCCTTCCCATTGATTAATTATGAGCTTTTGGCTCTTTAAAATGAAAGAAATGTTTTTTTACTAGATAAAATAAAGATAAGTCAATTAGAAAATTAATAATCTAAGATTATAATAAAATACATTCCATGAATATTAGCTATAGTGTAGTATTTGGGCTCTAGCTAGGTATGTGTTTGTGAGACTCTTCCCATGTTTACATAATTACATGTTGTACTATGTTCTTAATCCCTGAGACCAGCGGGACTAGTGAGTATTTGAGAGATCGATGCTTGTACATCTGAAATTAAAAAAGAAAAAATACTTCAAAAATATATAGACCGTTGGGTCCTTTTATATATGGAGAATTTATGATTGGACCCATACATATAAAGATTGTTATTCATTTACACTTTGTTTGTTTTATGAAAGAAAGATAGAGAAAAGAGAGAAGAAAAAAAAAGAATAGAAAGTGAGATAATTGTTTAATTGTTTGATAGGAGAGAAAAGAAAATGAAAGAATAAGAGGAAAGAAAGAAGTCTATATTTATCAAATGATATAAATACTCCTAAGTTAAAAGAGATAGAATAAAGGGAATAAAAATAAAAATAAATATTATATCAAAATTTAAGATTAATTTAAAATATTTATTTTATCTATTAGATAAAAAAATAATACGTAAAAAAAATATTTTTATTTATTTATAGTGAATGTCTATACTATATAATAAAAAAGAAAAAAATTAAGTTGTTAATGCAAAAAATAAAAAATAATAAAAACTCAAGATAGATTTAAAAATAAATTTAAAATTATTAAGAAAGTAAAAATTATTTATTTTATTATTTGAAATAAAAATAATAATTTTATTTATATTTATTGTTATCATAAAGAATATAATAGTAATTTTATTAATTTTAGACCTTTAATAATAATTGCTTTCTTCTTAAATTGGAGAGAAAGAATTTTACCCTGTGTCTGGTAAGGTATAAATGGGTGAGAAATGGGAGGGAGAGGTGAGAAATAGGTGAAAAAGAAATATATGTAGTTGTTTGATAGGAGGGAGAGAAAAGAAATGGACCAAAAATCGAGGTAGGCCCTACAACTTTTAATTTTTGCGTTGAGATACGCAAAAATACAGAGGGGAGCGACAAAATTCGACAATTTGCAATAGTTTTTTTCTAGCGGTTAAAAATTGCCAGAAAATGTCACTTTTTGACTTTTTTTGATATTTTGTGGCGGTTTAAAACTGCCACAAAGTGCAATAGTCGACTATCTAAAATAATAAACACTCAATAGTTGACTATTTGGCCTGTAATTCAATTTTTTTTATTCATTTTTCTATTTCTCCTCTTTCTATTTTTCATCTATTTTTCTTAAACCAAACTTATTTATTTCTACTCTATTTACCACCTATTTATATTCACCTATTTCTCTCTTTTCTATTTCTATCTACTCTATTTCTTACCTATTTTTTTCTTTTCTGCCAGACGGACCTTAGTGTGAGACCTACACCATCTTTCTTTCTTCTCTTGTTTTCTTTCCTATCAAAAGAAGGAAAGGTTTTTGATAAATGTGTTTTTTCTTTCTTCTCTTTCTTTTCTCCTTTTTTATTTTTCTTCCAAAAAGGGTTATAAGAAGAATTTTTTTTTTTTTTATCAATATAAGAAAATTCTTCTAACAATGCATATAAAATTTTTCGTATCGATTCGTCTCTTAAATGATACCAGCCAGGCAGCTCAAAATTTTGCTTGAGAAAAGAAGTTCGTATTAAAATTTATTTAATGAACTATTTATCCTCATGTCCTGAAGCCTAATAATGATGTGGAAGAAATTCACTTTATCATGAGGTCCTAAATCACCCGCGCTCTTTAATTATTAGAGTTGGAGCCAGCTGCAATTTGCTTTTTGAAAATTAGCTATTTAAGATTTAACTTTTAAGTTAGTGAAAACGTTGAATTCAAGTCGAACTATCAGCGCGTAAGAGTTATACAGAATAATTTTAACTCCAGAAAGGGACACAACAACGACCTAGATACTGTGACACAAAAATTTAAGGTATTCCTTTCCTGCTCGTCCTTGTTTGAACTCTCCGTACTCCATAGATCAGCGCTATTGTCTTGTTGAGTATTGTCAAAGTGCAAGTAGTGTCATTAATTAACCTCAAACTTACCGTAATTTGGGTATAGGTGGAGTCTTAAGTATCGTCACAAGTTGAAAGAGAGAAGTAGAGAAGTAAACGGGGGCAGTCACAACAAAGAGGTTAAAGGGCACCAATCCAAAACTGCGTAAATCATTAAAGTGAAACTAATATGATAACCTATGGCAGTGTTGCAATCATGTTTGCATCCTATAGTGGTGTCCTTAATGATATATTAGAATCCAGTCGCATGACAACTTAACCATACAAACTTAATCCCAAACAGGGTCCCAACTTCCCTCTACAAAGGCTAACTAACCTGCCTCAATCCCCGCAATCTACGCAGAAACAAGGAATGAAAGTAAAAGATTATGTCGGGCTTTGAGCCGGAGGGACCTTGTGTCATCAATAATGGGCCACTCAATGTGTATTATGCACTTCAAAATATTAAAGAATAACGCTTGCTCCACTCACAACAGGGCCACGAGTATCCCTTATTCCTCAGCATGCGTAGCTAGGCTGCCGTAATATATTGGTTTTCTGCATTTAGCATGCAAAGTTTGACGTTGAAAAATATTCATAACTATCATGAAAGCCTAATACACCGGAGGTTGGATAACCTATTCCAAGTAAAAATAAGGTTAAACAATCTCATCAAAAATAATTGATGCAATTCTATGCTTTAGGTTATCAAATCGAGATTCAAATTGTGAATCGTGGAGCTAATTTTTAAATCATGAATTATAATTTGTATTAAATCGTAAGATTTAGAGACAATGAAAAATTACTTAAAATATATCATATAGATGATATATAGTGTTCAATGTAAAAAATTTGAACTAAAAATAGATAAAAACAACTTAAGCAAAATTCTTACAAAACAAAATTATTAGTTATATTTGAGTTTGCATATAGCCTTTATTTTAGAAGAATGGAAAGGAACCAATTCAATAGTTAATTAGAGTATATGCATTGAATGAGTGTGTGATAAATAGTAGTGAAATAATCAAATAGGATAAGTTTAGAAGTGTTCCTTGAATTCCTTTTCATTTAATAATTTAAGCTTATATGTCTTTTTTATTTTTTCATGAGAATAGGTGAAAGAAAAGAAAAAAGAAAAAATGATGAATCATTGAATTGTGTGAATCATATCTATGATACGAAATTGCACAGATTAATTCATGTATCGTAAGATATAAAATCATTTAAGATTCATCTTATGATACGAATTGGTAGGTAACCTAATTGTATCGAATCATAAGATTCGAATCGTAAATCGTAAGATTCAAATCGTAAATTGTAAGATTCTGATAACTATGAACCATTCTTAAGTACATAGAAAATTACACCAATCATCTTTAATAGGAGTTATTTAATGTCATCTTTACTTGAGATAAGTTAGACAATCCCACTCAAGGGCAGATCTTCTTAGTGACAGGGCGAGCCATGGTCCCCCCATACTTTTTCAAAATTATATATATGTATGCATGTGTAAACATATATAATGAGTCCTTTTTTATGAGAATGAGACAAATAAATATGGGTGATACAATTACATATGAATGGTAAATATTTAATGTCATGTGAGCACTTAAAAATGTTCTGTGACTTTTTTTAAGAACTTACATGACTTGTGTATTTTAATATTGATCATTTATGATAAGATCTAATAATCAATATTTATTCTTTTCACTATGATTTGATCTTCTTCTTTTTTCCTTCTCGATTCTTGACTTCTTGCACAACAAGAGATCTCTTGTGTAAAGTAATATGGTACAGTAACCCGCTAGGGTTGGCCTAGTGTTGGGAGTTGGGGTAGTATGCATGAGGTTATAGGTTCTAACCTCAGCGTGACCATTGTACACAAAAAAAAAAATGTGATGTAGCCAGTGTCATTACAAGAAGTATATTTGTGTTTTTATTTCTTTTCTTCTCTAAAATTTGACATTGTTATGCACATATGTTATATGTGTTGCCTTTTTTTGTACAATTTTACTACAATCCTTCTTTATAGAGAATAAGTAGAAAATTATGAGTAAAAAATTATGGCATAATGAGTTGTTTTAAGAATTTCTCTTTTCATTTTATTTATAGAAATTAGATAAAAAGTCAGAAAAATTAGATAAAATTATAAAATATAACAAGTCATTTATGAATAATTGTTTATATTCAAATTTTATTTTAGCTCCCCCAATTTTTCTCTTCAAGCTCCGCCACTGACTCCAATCCACACAGTCTAAAGTGTGCTTTGTGTTATAAAAAGTTCTTATTGAAGAAATAAATATTCAGATTCAAAAATCAAAATCTCTTAGCTTAGCTTCTACTTGAGTAAAACTATCTTGAAACTGTTGCACTCACAATTATGCACAATTACACACATACTACTCTTTGTTATTCCAACAATCTATATCTCTATCTCAAGTGTGATTCTCTTCCACTTTTGTAATTAGCTACTATTAATGAATACATTATCTATCTTTTACTTTGCCAAACAAACTTTTAATTTAAGAATCCTCACATATAGATCAACCATGTACCAACTTCATTGTGCTTCAATACTGCAGGTTTGAGGGAAATCATAATACAAAGATCACAAAGACATATTGAATTTTTAACTTCACAACAAGTGATGCAATCATACTAAATTCTGTAATTGGGAAATCATATATATTTTGCTTCTTTTTCTTCTTGGCCCCAAAATTGATTCTTCATCAAACCCACAGCTTTTCCTCTTTTGGAAATAATGTGTTTGACAAAACTGTTAGCTAATTGAGTGTATTAATTAAGGTTTGGAAAAGAGTTCTTAATAATTTTTGTTTTGAGGGTTTCTCGGACGCTAAGACTAAGTTGGCTTACTTCGTTGTCTATCTCGGTTAGCATAACCACATGTATCTCAAACGACATTATCTTGCTCACCCTGGACAGAGTTTTATGCCTACTCCGACGCCATATGGAAAACACCTAATGATAAGGGAAACCTGTAATGAGACACCCAAACGCACGCTGTCACGTGGCACCTAACCTTAATGGTATTTTCCTCCAAAACACTCTATATAAAAGGCTCCACACCCTATCAGGTACACACACTCTTTCTCATTCTCACTTACTCTTACACCCTTACTGACTTAAGCATTGAAGTCCTTGTAAGTGCTACCACCAGAGATGTCTGCAACTACAATGGGAGCTCACCAGAGATCTTTTCTCATGTTCATCACAACAATTTCATTTTAAAAATGTGTTTTTTTATATACAACTTGCCGAACAGCACTAACTTGTCACTTTTCTAGGGGAATGATTTTATGAATAGGACTTGTTTAAGAGTCATTAGGTTAAATACATCAATAAAAAATTTGAAGATAAGTACTCACAAAAATAAAAAATAAAAAAATTTGAAGATATAAAGTTTACCGAACAACATATATATATTGCCATGAAACCAGACAGGGTGGACAACGTTAAGAGAAACAAATTAGCAGAAAATATTATTAATCAACTAATAATGATCCATATTGTTCCATTCCAGAAATTCCGTGGACAAAGAACCTGCTGCTGGAGTCAATGGCTCCTTCGAGTGAGAAGAACACTGTTTTTCTAAGACCGATAAAAAAAAAAAAAAAAATAGTAGTACCGTCTAGAACCCCTCACCCCTTCTTACCTGCCTAGAGGTAGCTATATTACCGTTTTGGTACTTAGTCCAAAAATTCTTGTAAGCTTATCTTCAGGGTGAATTATGGGGCACAAAAGGGTAAAAAATTGTGTAACATATACAACCTAATATGACCTGGTAGTCAGTTACAAGAGTTTTTAGTATTTGCTTTCAAACCTTTTTATTTTACATAAAAGGTCATATTAATGCAATATTTCCATCAAATCCTTTACTATTTTGTCTTATGCTTGAGAGGGAATAGAGTTTTTGTTAGCCACAAACATCGTCCTTCTTCTTGTCTTCTTTGAGAGATGAGATTGCTTTCAACCTTACTGAAGCAGCCTCTAATTTCAATGTTATGACATATGACTACTTTTTCAATCATTTTTCCTTTATCTCCGAACCTTGCACAACCTTCGTTAACCATTTTAACCGTACATCATACATCATAGTCAACATTAGAGCTAGATATAGGAATCATGGTCTATGGGTTAATTGGCCCATTTAATTTACAGTTTGTGTGAATGTAAATTCGGTGAAAACTAATCCATATAAATATGGATTTATATAGATTAACTCATTTAGCTTACAAGTTAAACGAGTTTAGTTTGTGAGTTTGTAGACCAACTTGTTTAACTCACGTAACATATATTCTTAAAAAAAAATAAACTAATTAATTGTATACTAATTAATTACAATATTTATATTTAATATTTGATAGTTATTTGGTTCAATTGGTTGGGACTTAAGACCATTTGATGTTTGTTAATTGTTATTATTTTTTGATATTTTACTATATTTTTTTAAGCTTTTTTTAGTTTTTTTCATATTTTTATTTAGGTTTGCAGGCTAGGTCGCTAACTCACAAATCAATGTAGACTGTAACACCTCCAATATATACATAATAAATAATAATATTTTATGCTACATCCGTGATGTAGAAAATAACATTTTACGAAACATAGTCAAAATTACTAGTTATTTATTTTATTTTATTTTTAAACTAACTAGGTATTCACTACCAACTAAAAGCAAACTTGAATAATACACATGTAACCTCAGATAGCTATACATCATATCTACATTTTTGCCAAATATATACAACCAGTGTCTGGCCAAAATATAAGTCATCTACTCCATGCTAGGAGCTATCAACTATCAACAAAATCAGCATTAGTATTGACTATAAGCAAAACAGAAACAAACCAACACTACTGGTTGATCAAAAAGCTAGGTAATCCTATCTACTGATTTTCAGTCGATGCTGGAATCTCCATGCTGGGATCCTCCTCTAGTCTACTCGACTCAAGAGTAAGTTCCTTCCTGACTTCCCTCTACTGTAGCTATCATCGGGCCATGGTTCTTGTAAGGACATATGGAGTGTTTATGGTTCTGACTCTTCATCTATGATACGTTCTCACAGGTGCTCTGGACTCTACATCAAAAGAACTAGCTACTCTCTCCGATCATAGCAAAAAAGCAAGTAAAGGTATGAAAAATATAAAGGCTCCTTCCAACCTGAAAGGAGGGCCAGATGGAGGTTCAAAAGTAAGAGTGAGAGGTCCTCAGTATAGTGTCGTTGAGGATGGAGGTCTCACTCTCCAACCATCCTCTTTATGACATTCAAGTTCAGTAATGGTGGTGTATAGAGAATCCATCATCTAAAAAAAACATAGAAAGAAAAGACAGGGAGTGAAGTGAGGTTCTAACTTAAGGCACCGATGTGGTAATAGACATCCACGAGGCCTAATCTAACAATTAATCACAACAAAACATAATAAATTAAGCCGTTCATATTACATCGCAAGTAATAATCACACAGATGTGATGCATGAATGCATAGATGTTAACTCATCTCTACAAAGAACATTTCAATACAGAGTAGCATAATCAGAAGCTCATACTCCATCAACCTACGTGCACAAAATCAACATTCAACCTAATTTGGAACAGGAACAGCATTAGGTGACTTATCAACCAAAGTTAGAATGAGAATAGCCTTTGGTGATAAAAGGTACGTGATAGTATACTACACTGATTGTGGATAAATTATAGTGATTCGTCAAGATTGTCGGTGGGCAAGTCACCTTAACCATGACTGAGAGTCATGACCTTTTAACCCTTATGGGATGACATGCACCAAACATCCTCGAGGTCTCCTTGGCCTCCACTACAAGATTCACATCCCATCACAAGATGTAACTACTCTAGGGACTTCCAATCCTACAATAGTGATATGATAATGTGTTCACATAGTGGATAATTCCAGATGAAGGACACCATACATATCCTATCTTTATCCTCTCTTCCACTTGTCCTTCAAGGACTAAAAACTTAACAATTTAACAATTTATTCACAAGCTTGTATTAAATTTTATGAGTAGAACTTATCTTAGCTTAATTAATTTGAAAACTTAATTTATTTTTAAATTTTATGGATTCCTCATTTTACGCTCATTTTCACTTAACATGTTTTATTAAGTGATTAGAATTTTATTATTTAAATTGTTATTGTATTTAGTATTAAAATTTATTTTAGTATATTGTTTATTTAATATTAATTTTAATCAAAATTAGAATTATATTTAACAAATTATTTATTTATTTTAGATTTTATATTATTCTACTACTGAATTAAATTAATAATAATGGTAAATTCAAGACCCAATCTTATGAATGGATCTCATAATATTGTAAGTTTAATGTGACCCAAGCCACAAAGTTAACAAGTAATTTCATAAAATGTATTATTATTATCATCATCATCATCATCATCATCATCATCATCATTATTATTATTATTATTATTATTATTAGTATTAGTATTATTATTTTGTAAATTGGCTAAAGTTCTCCGTGCCTCCTGGATGTTAAAATATAGATTTATGTACGTAACATATACATATATATATATATATATATATATATATATATATATATATATATATATATATATTTGTTTGGTATTAAGGAAGAATAGGTTTAATTGGTTTTGGATCCAGCCCTTTCAGAGGGGCCCAATAATAGAGAAGCCCAAAAATTATTTGTCACTCTCATATTGCTGTTCTTCTTTCTCACGTTTCTCTTTTTTTTTCGCTTGTTTTCTCGTGTCTCATGTCCCACGTTACTTGTTTTCTGTTTTGCCTTATTACTGGTTTTTAGCTTAGAGTACAGTTAGTCCATCATTACACTAAATAGAGTATTATTGCTCATGAGAGGCCTTGGGCCTCATGCCATAAAATCCAGTTCATCTCTAACTCGTATAAATATCAACAATGTTATTATATTAGGTAAACATTTAATATATGTTGTCATTCTAATGAAATTCCTCTGACTCAAGTGTCAAAGTATCTTTTGTAGATATCCACTCATTTTTCACAATGTCTCAACCTCATCAAAGAATCAACCAAATTCAAAAGATCTCAAATTTCAATCTACTTAAAACATATCAATCAACATCTACCAGAACTCAACTCTAAACAATGGTTTGCCTCGAACATGTTAGCTTACACCATTTCAAACATATCAAATATATATTGATTTGTTTAATATTTTATTTTATTTTTTTAGCTTGTGCAACTTATACTCCACCCCATTTTCACCATTCAAATATGAAGGGTCCATTTGGGATATAAAGATTGCACGTTGCATAACAAATTATTGGCCTTTGGGCTTTGGCTTTTGTAGTGAAATGTTGGTCCTATAAGAGTTGACATCCCAAGATAAGCCTAGTAGAAGTAAGTCCAACTGACCAAATTCTGTAAATTTTTTTCACCACTATCCTTGCAAAATTCTCTCTCTCTTTCTATTTTGGATAGGATGTTAAAAACTGTATCGGTATATCATTCAATCAAGATCAACACTTCAATCATCAATTGAGCCCTCATGTGCCTATCAGTGTCTAAGGTTCAACTTCAATGTCAAGTTTAACTGGAAAATGTTTTCGTGCCAAAATTACAAAATGGGAAATGTGGGCTTAGGTTGTATTAAAGACTTGCTTTAGCCAGATCACGAAGTGGACGTTGCTATTCCCACCCCATTTTTTGCTATTTTCACCCTTTTCTTTTTCAAAAACCTATAAAAATACATTTCTACCCCTATCCCTTCCCCTCCCCTCCCACATTTAAAATACTTCTCACCCACCTTCTTCTTCCCACTCCTGTCGCACTTCCCTTCCCCACACCCCACCTTTTTCCCTTCCTTCCTCTAAGCCCCTACCCCTGTTTGTTACCAAAGCTCCTGTTTTGTCGCCAAAATTTCGTCGGAAAGCCACATTTGTCTTGTTTTCGTAGACCTGTGAGTTCAGCCTTTTTTTTAAGTTTTAGATTCAATAGAATTACAATTCCATTATGTAGTGATACATAATGGAATCGCGATTACGTTATATATCTTGAAATTTTGTTATGTATCATTTCAAGATACATAACAGGTTATGTGAATTTTAAATTAAATTTTTATTTAATTATTTATATGATTTTAATTATTTGTTTTTGAATTTTTTTTATTATAATGAATTAAATAATTTCAGTTATTTGTTCTTAAATTAAATTTTTTATTTAATTATTTATATGATTTTAATAATTTGAATAATTTGTTTTTTAAATAGTTTTTTATTTTAATGAAATAAATAATTTAAGTTATGTGTTTTTAAATTAAAATTTATTTTAATTATTTATATAAATTTAATAATTTACATTATTTGTTTTTGATAATATAACTAATTTAATAATTAAATTAATTATTTTTAGAATATTTCTAATTAATAATATTGATTATATTTGATTATTAATTATTTACTAACTAATTTTCAGGCTCATTATGCCTTGCATGAGATTTGGTGCCCCTCGCCCTAGATGAGGCCTTTTGCCAGATGATGAACCAAGCACATCTAGGTGTCCACCGTCGACTACATCCGCATGGCAGGCTAGACAGGCTGCAGCAACTAGGGAGCAATGCAGATAACAGTAGTAGCAGCATGAGGAGGAGGTAATTGATGATGTACCTAAGGCAGAGCCTGAGGTACAGGAGGTAGAGGAGCCTGAGGCAAAGAGCCTAAGGCAAATTTGGCTCATTTGATTATTGGACCTCCATTTCCAGCCGGTCCTATAGACCTATCACTGCTTAGGTCCTATAAAGACCATGTTGTAGGAAACATTTGGCTCAGGCAGCCCCGACGTGAGATGAGGCTGATCAACCACGAGGATAAGGTGTTGTTGATGCCAACAAACTTGCAGGTGGTGGAACTTATATGGAGTTTAGGTTTTGCCCCATTGATAAAGGCACAATATGTTACTACCAACAAGGGCATGTGTGTGCCTTTGTTGAGTGTTGGCATAAGGACACCAGCTCCTTCCACCTTTTAGTAGAGGAGATGACCATCACCCTAGATGATGTGTTATGTCTCCTGCACTTGCCTATTATAGGCAAGGTGTGCGAGCATGCCTGTTATAGTCATGATGAGGCCATCGGGTTATTGATGAGTGAGTTAGGCGCTATGTATGCTGATGCACACACTGCGACAGCAAAAAGAGCTCGTTTGGAGTTATCCTGGCTGATGGACACATACCGTGCACCCGTCGTAGTTGGGGAGACAACGTTTCTTATGAGAGCATATCTCTTACATCTTGTTGGCTGCATGATATTCATCGACAAGAGCTCTACACATGTTCAGGTCTACTATTTGGACCTCTTCTCCACGAGCTGTAGGCATGCGTAGGATATTCTTGGGGTTTAGCTGTGCTGGCATACCTATACGACCTAGCTTACCATTGCCAACCTCCATTCTACGGCGCAGTCTGAAGGATACATAAGCCTCTAATGGTATGATTTTGTATTTTAGGGTTTATATTTATTTAGGTTTTATTTTACTTATGTAATTTAATTTATTAATTACTAGTTACAGGCACTTCCCTACCACCTTGGAGAAAACGTCGACTGTCCCTTACTTTGAGTAGCTTCCTCGCCTCTATCGATGAAAGACAACAAGTGGCACAGATCTTGCACCAAAGACTAGGCAGGCACTGGACCAGTTGTAGATGGGCAACATTGTGTGGGTGCCATATGACACACACAAGGTCGTCCACCCATTGGAGTCCATCTCACTCTACTCAAGCTTTGCCTGTTGCGATACCCGGATGCGTGCACATCTTCGAAAAGGGTCATTAGGTAGTTTGGCTATATCCATCTTCAAAGGAGAAGAAACAATATGGAACGAAGATGACTATCAAGAAAGGCAATCATAAGTTCTTTATAGCACACATTTCTCTTATACTAGTGTAGATACTATTCACACATTAGATAATCATTAAAGGCTTTGTCCTGTCGAGATTGCACCGACTAAATTAAAGGTCCGGATCACACCTGATTCAAGTGCGTGCCCTATTCACGAGTCAGAAAATCATTCAAAGCGATGTCTTATGTATCAGAAAAAGAAACAGTCCAAATTGCACTGACTGAATCAAGGATTTGGATCACACCGATTCAAGTGCATGCCCTATTTACATGTCATAGAATCATTAAAAGCGATGTCCTGTGTGTCAGAAAAAAAAACGATTAAGATTGCACACAATAAATCAATGGTTCAAATCGCATTGATTCAGACGCTTCAATAAATCATTAAAAGTTTTACCTCAAAAGAAAAAAAGTGAATTTAATAAATATAAAAAATTAACTTCCAAATACATAACAAAAATGCTTTTTCATTATGTATTTGGGATTGATACATTTCCGTTGTGTATTTTCAATACATACATAATGAAAATACATTTTTGTTATGTATTTTGGACGCATCCCCCTCTATAATAATGGAAACGTATTTTCATTATACAAAATCATAATAAAAATGCATTTTCATCAGAAAGTATTTTTAAAACAATAAAAAAATCAAAACAAAATTTGGGCTAAAAATAACAAAAAATAGGGTGTGAATAGCAACACCCGCACGAAGTGCTTCTATTTTATCATTACTTTCTTGAACACAATGATTATGTTCTCTATGTACTGAGCCGAAGACAACATAGGCTTTATCGTAAGAGTACATTTTGAAATTTGTTTATCTTATTTTGGATTTAACATTGAACTGAGATTTTAACAAGGACGAACGCTGAGTATTCGCGCTCATAGACATGCACTTAGTAATTTCGGTATCTATGTCCATATTTAATTATTAAATTTAATTATCCTTATTTTATTTAAATGAAATATATATTTTATTGTATTTTCTTAAAAAATAAACTAATAACACAAGAATATTATTTTAATATTAAAATTAAATATATAAAATTATAAAATAAAAAACATTAATTAAAAGTGCAATAATTAACTTAATGAAAATATTTAGAAAAATTTTAAATCTTAACTGGAAAATATAAACTTATTTGATGAATAGAAACTCTATTTATTACGAGTGATATTTGTAAAAATCCATTAAAATTAAGTTAAATTTTATCTCTAGTCCCCAATTTTTAACAAGGTTCCATATGTTGGAAATAATTCTTTAAATACATGCTTTAATCTTTAATTTGAGAGATCTTTAGGCGGAAGCGATATAATAATAAAAGCATGTATATATCAAGAACAACCCCGTTCTTGCTCACATAGGATCTACAATACGCTGGATTACTAAGGATAGGATAAATACCTAGATCCATAATCGACTCCTGATCTAAGCATTCTTCACAAAATCTTCGAGGCAATTTATCACGAAAACGAATAAAGAGAGCTGGTGGCTTTATGGTTCTTCCTCAATCGAATCTCTTGAGTTCCTGATGGGACCTTAGCCTCTCTTCAGATGGGGAGAAGGAGTATGAGTTTTCTATGATTAGGTGTATTGGGGACCATAGCCTTCTTATAGTGTGTTAACCTAATAGGGTTTCCATTATCCCCTAATGGGCCAACACTGACATCTACTCATTTAAGCCCATATCATCTTATTTAAAAGTCTAACGGACTCACTTAATTTGACCACATAAAATAAAGCCCACTAATGATAAATAGCTAATATAATTGTCTTATAATATTAGCCTATATTAATTATTGGAATATAAAATTCCAACAATCTCCCACTTGGGCTACATATTGTAACAATTATATCACAATTCTTTAGGCGCGCGTTTGTATGCTATTTATCTTTAAACTTTTACTTTAACAATCTGGTCGATCTTATGCATCAATAATGGAACCACCGCAGCTTTCGTCACTATTGTAAAATGTGACTAAACCCCAATGACCACCACATCAACACACTTAATGACATAGATCAATATGGATGAGCAGCATGGAAGTTACATGTAATGTGATCTTAATCATGCCTATTTCCAACTGGTCCATCTTTAGTCTTTAGTGAGATCAATCCAAAGTCTTTAAGCACAAAATAATTTTGCACACAACAAGATACAAACAAGTTGATTAACAAACTCATAATCTTTATTTCTGCATAATAAATAAATAAATAAATAAATAACATAAAGTTTGTATCAAATAAACATAGAACATAAAGAAAGACTCCTACTAAACTAAGGCAACCTCAGTGACAACACCCATATGAGCAACATGCTCATGAAAGACCTTAGGTGTCAAGCCTTTAGTTAATGGATTAGCTAGCATAGAATTCGTCCCTATATGTTCTATTGAAATCTGTTTTTCCTTAACTCTTTCCTTAATTACAAGATACTTAATGTCGATAAATTTCGACTTTGTAGAACTCCTATTGTTGTTGGAGTAAAGCACTGCTGATTTATTGTCACAATAGATTTTGAGTGACCTCTCAACGGTGTCAATCACGCGTAGGCCTGTGACAAAATTTTGCAGCCATAACCCATGGTTTGATGCCTCATAACAAGCCACAAACTCTGCTGCCATGGTCGAAGAAGCTACAAGAGTCTGTTTGGTAGACTTCCAAGAAATAACTCCTCCAGCCAACATATAGATGTAGCCTGATGTGGAGTGTCTGCTGTCGAGGCATCCTGCAAAATCAAAGTCAGAGTACCCAATGATCTATAAACTGTCAGACTTCCGATAAGTAAGCATGTAGCTTCTTGTTCTCTTCAAATAGCGCATCACACACTTCACTGCTTTCCAGTGCTGCATACCAGGATTACTCATATATCTCCCCAAGACTCTCACTATAAATGCTATGTCAGGACGAGTGCAAATTTGAGCATACATAAGACTCCCTACAGCAGAAGCATAAGGAGTCTTTTGCATCTCTCTTTTTTCAAGATCAGTAACGGGGCACTGTTTGAGACTAAACTTGTCTCCTTTAGCAACAAGTGTATCTCCTAGTTTACTATCTTTCATACTGAATCTATCCAGAACTGTATCGATATAGCTCTTTTGTGATAACTCAAGAATACCTTAAGAACGATCTCTAAGTATTTGGATTCCTAAGACAAAAGAGGCGTCCCCAAGATCTTTCATCTCAAAATTTTTTGTGAGAAATTTCTTGGTTTCGTACAATAGGCCTATATCATTGCTGGCTAGTAGGGATGTCATCAACATATAATACCAGAAAGACAAATTTACTCCCACTAAACTTTTGGTATACGCAATCATCAACCAAATTTGCCTCAAAGCCATAGGAGGTAATAACTTGATGAAATTTGTGATACTATTGACGGGAAGCCTGTTTAAAACCATAGATGGATGTCTTTAGTTTGCACACCATGGACTTTATATTACCTGAAACAAAGTTTTTTGGTTGCACCATGTAGATTGTTTCGTCAATGTTGCCATTTAGAAACGCAGTTTTTACATCCATCTGATGTAGCTCTAAATCAAAATGAGCTACAAGTGCCATTATAGTCCTAAGAAAGTCTTTCGAAGAAACCAGAGAGAAAGTCTCTTTATAGTCAATGCCTTCCTTTTGAGTAAAGCCTTTGGCAACAAGACAAGCTTTATATCTCTCAACATTACCCTTTGAATCCCTTTTGGTTTTAAATATCCATTTACAACCAATGGGTTTCGCACCTTCAGGCAATTTGACGAGATCCCAAACGTCATTATCAGCCATCGATTTCATCTCGTCATTCATGGCATCAATCCACTTTTGAGAGTTAGAACTTTGCATAGCTTGACTAAAGTTTATTGGATCTTCCTCAATTAAGCCAATGCCATCCTCATGTTCTTGAAGAAATACAATATAATCATCTGAAATTGCACTTCTCCTTTCCTAGTGGATCTCATTAGCGGCACTTCTTGAGGTTGTTGAGTTTGAACTATAGGTGGTGGTGCTTGGGGAGGAATCTCAGTGTTGTCTTGTTCTTGAGTGATGTTAGGAATAACATCATTATTAAGTACTGGATCTGTTTTTTGAACAATGATAGGTGTAAAGACTTGTTCATTGCCAATGACAGGTTCTTCTTCAAAGATAACACTCCTTATGTTTCTTCCCCTCCAAACTCAACTTCCTCAAGGAATCTTGCATTCCCCGTCTCAAAGAAGGATCTTGTAGTGGGATTGTAAAACTTATACCTACGAGAGCGTTCAACATAACCAACAAAGTAGCAACTAACTATTCTTGAGTCTAGCTTACCTTCATGCAGCCTATAAGGCCTTGCTTCAGCTGGACATCCCCAAATTCGCATGTGCTTGATGGTGGGCTTTTTCCTAGTCCATAGCTCATAAGGGTTTTAGCAACTACTTTACTTGGTACCCTATTGAGGATATAAACTGCGGTCTTTAATGCCTCTCCCCAAAGCGACTCTGGTAGAGAAGAGTGACTAATCATACTCCTTACCATATCCTTAAGAGTCAGTTTCGTCGTTCTGCAACTCCGTTCATGCTAGGTTTGCCCGGCATAGTGTATTGCGGAACAATTCTACATTCATTGAGGAAAAGTGCGAAGGGCCCTGGATGTTGTTCACCTGATCCGTCATATCTGCCATAGTATTCTCCACCACGGTTAGATTTGACGGCCTTAATTTTCTTTCCTAGTTGAAGTTCAACTTCAGCTTTGAAAGACTTGAAAACGTCTAGAGATTGAGACTTCTCATGTATTAAATAAAGGTAACCATACCTTGAGTAATCGTCTATGAACGTAATAAAGTATCTTTGTCCATTCCGTGAATTCGTAGGAAAGGACCACAGATATCTGTATGTATTAGTTCTAAGACATCCTTTGCTCTTTCGACACCTAAATTCCTTTTGTTTGTTTGTTTACCCTTAATACACTCAACATAGACTTGGAAGTCTAACAAATTTAAGGGTCCAAGAATTTCCTCCGACATAAGCCTCTGAATTCTTTGTTTAGAGATGTGGCCTAAGCACTTATGCCATAAAGTGGCAAAATTCTCATTTAATTTACGTTTCATACCACGCGAATCTATTTGCAATATCTCGTTATAGGAATGCTTAATATCAAGCATATAAAGATTGTCAATTAAAGATCTGTAACCAACAATATTTGAATCATACTGAGAGACTAACTTTATTATTTCCAAATGAACAAGAATAACTAGATTTGTCCAAAATAGAAATAGAAATTAAATTCCGTCTAATAGACAGTGCAACATATGTCTCAACCAAATCTAAATAAAAACTAGTCTTTAAAAGTAATTTAAAAGTTCCTATAGCTTCAACTGCAACTTTATTGCCATTGCCCACATAGATGAATCTTTCAGCATCACTTGGTGGACGGCTCACAAGCAACCCTGCATAGACATACTTATATGAGTAGTAGTACCAAAATCTACCCACCAAGTGTCCTTGGGTACAAAAACTAAATTAACTTCAGAACAAACAAAAGTGAGAAGTTTACCCTTCTTTACACGCCAAGCGGCATACTTGGAACAGTCCTTCTTCATGTGTCCTGTTTTCTTGTAGAAGAAACAAGTAAATTCCTCATCTTACTTCTTCAGCTTCTTCTTTTGAGAAGAACTTTCCATAGTTTCCTTATGTTTCTTCCTCTTTTTATTCTAAGAGGTCGAAGCCAAATGAGCACTTTCAATCTTATCCCTTTGCAGTCTCTCTTCCTTTTGCACATAGTGAGATATAAGCTTATTGAGGGACCATTTGTCCTTCTGAGTGTTATAACTCACTTTGAATTGCCCAAAGTGTGCAAGAAGTGAGATCAAAACCAAGTGCACGAGCAAATCCTCAGAAAGCTTTAACTTTAGTGCCTTGAGTTTTGATGCGAAATTAGACATCTCCATAATGTACTCCCTTATGTTCCCTTTACCTTTATACCTCATAGAGATGAGTTTAGCCAAATGACTACTCGTCTCAGCTTTTTCATTCTTGGCAAAGAATTGCTCTATTGTCTCCAGGAACTTCTTGGCATTCTCGCTCTCAGCAATTGAGCCCCGAAACGCCTCTGGAATGGAGCGCTTGATGATCATGAGGCACATTCAGTTGGATCAATCGCACCTCTCAATTTTTGCCTCATTAGAGTTCTCCAGAGTGGAAGTGGGTCGTTCCGTCCTTAGTGCTAGTCCAAGTCCATACAGCCGAGAACAATGTCTACAGTCTCTTTCCATGACTTGAAGTTCGTCCCATTCAGCATTGGGATTCCATTAATTTGGGTAGTGAAGTTAGGAGCAGTAGTGGCAGCAACTAAAGAGAGAACAATAAACATACAATAACATTAGTGGGCATGTCAAAAGATAATTAATAAGACATGCACAATCAATCTTTATGGCAAATTTAAAGATCCAAACAAGATACCTACTGCACCATTAGTCCTCAATCTTTGGATTGAAAGAACTAATTGCAAGTGGTACTCTCGATGCAATGATCAAACATTGGTGATAAGTCCTGTCAAACAACAGTTGTCTTTGGACACTCCATTGTTCACATGGAAAATCAATCTTTATAATCACCACACATATACCATCGCAGGCATGTAATTATCCGGCCAAACTGTGTCTTCCTTTAGGCCAAGCACAATTCGCATGAATAACTCCATGCAACATCTATGTAAATTGAATCGAATCAACCTACGCAACAGAGGTTACTTTGGCAACATATTGTTTCAATTAATCCAACCAAAATTACCAAACAATAATAAAATATGGGAAGGGTCTAAATTTGTCAAAATTATGCATAAGCGTTGACGTCAATTTTAATTCCATATTTTCTAAATATATCAACAACATATTAGTAATTTGAACAATTTAGAAAACAAAATAAATCATATATATATATAAATATATATTGCTTTACGAGAATATAAAAATCGATTGACGTCAATAAATTACTATTTATAAATCACTTCATGATCAATACATATATAAAATATGCCTTTTACACCGAAGCCTCTTGATCCATATATCCTGGATCGATCATATGTATAAATATACTAAATCAAAATAAAGATTCCAAAAGATATATATATACACCCATAATCAAAAAAATAAATCATTGGATCCAACATTCACAATTAAAAAAAAATGGTGATTGCAAAAGGTGAGCTGATATATTCCCAATTGGAACTTTTCGATTTCAATTACGCTGGATCCATAATCATATATTAATATCATATATATTAATATAAAAGGAATATAATATATATTAACATGCTAATATATACGAAAACTAAATCACTTCAGCGTCAATTTCACCTTCTTTTTTTTTTCGAAATCCTAGATCGTATCAATATATATTATAAATCATATATAATATCTTTCGAAATCATATTATTGCTTTAAGCAATTTGCCTTGGACAGCAATTTTGCTTTCGAAATCATAATATGAACATAATCATATTATTGTTACAGTATTGCTACTGTTTTAAATTGAAACAATAATACCCATTCAGAAAAAAAAAAAAAAAGGAATTATTCAAATCATCAAAGATTAATCCTAATAACCCAACATAGAAGACCGCTCTGATACCACTTGTTGGAAATAATTCTTTAAATACATGCTTTAATCTTTAATTTGAGAGATCTTTAGACTGAAAGTGATATAATAATAAAAGCATGCATATATCAAGAACAACCCCGTTCTTGCTCACATAGGATCTACAACACGCTGGATTACTAAGATAGGATAAATACCTAGATCCATAATCGGCTCCTGATCTAAGCATTCTTCACAGAATCTTCGAGGCAATTTATCATGAAAACGAACAAAGAGAGCTGGTGGCTTTATGGTTCTTCCTCAACCGAATCTCTTGAGTTCCTGATGAGACCTTAGCCTCTCTTCGGATGGGGAGAAAGGAGTATAAGTTTTCTATAATTCGGTGTATTAGGGACCATAGCCTTCTTATAGTGTGTTAACCTAATAGGGTTCTCATTATTCCCTAATGGGCCAACACTAACATCTGTTCATTTAAGCCCATATCATCTTATTTATAAGTCTAATGGACTCGCTTAATTTGACCATATAAAATAAAGCCCACTAATAATAAATAGCTAATATAATTGTCTTATAATATTAGTCCATATTAATTATTGGAATATAAAATTCCAACACCATAAGCATGTTTGGAAATAGAAAATGTTTTTTAGTTTTAGTTTTTATTTTAATAAATAATTATAAAAATATTACCTCATTTTTATTATATTTATTATTTTTAAAATTGTTTTTTCTGTATAAATCTTTTAAAATAATTAAAAAATAAAAAGAATAAAATTAATATCTTTGTAATTATATAAAAGTAGGAAATAAAAATAAAATATTTTCTCAATTCTAATTATTTTTCCATTCTGCACTTGCTCCCACTTAAAATGACCCAAAAAAGGATCTCGTCTTCATCCACCACATACAAAATCATGCCACTCTTACATGTAAGAATCTAATACTGACTTATCCTAAAACAACCACATGTAATGCTGTCTTTAGTTTCATTTTGCACCCAAAAAAAAATAAATCGAATATTTATTTAATACTGACTTATCCTAAAAGAACCACATGTAATGCAAATAATTTAAAAATAAAAACTATTCTAGAATTATTGTAATAATAGATTGAATCGATATATTTATTCAACGCTAGTGATGTTATCAATCGGTGTCTAGTGTGGGTTGCTTACAAGATTTGATGTTGAATATTGATGAATCGTGAAACAGGCAATGTGAGGAGAGGCAATATTATCCCGTTTGCTTTATGCTCACGAGTTATTATTATCGAGTTACTATTTTTTCTTTCATTTCATTTAAATTTTATTTTTCTTTTTTATCATCCTCCTAATTTTGCTTACATCATTTATTATATTTATTGGTTTTTTTTCTCTCTATCTCTCTTCTTTCCCCATTCATATACCTAAAAAATAGAGCATATGGATCATTTTCCTATTTTCACATATGATTCTAGATGGAGCATATTTTTTTAAGAATAAATAATATATGCATTGACAATGTAAATATTATTTAGACTATCATTCAATTACAGATTATCATGTATGCTAAGTTTGTTAAATTTAATAATAATTATCTTAAAAGTCATATAAAATATTATTTCTAATTGGTTGATAATTGTAAAAACTTTTATATTAAAAATGCACACCTAAACTTCTTTTTAAATTGATTTGAATGCATGGTATAAAAAAGTTGCACATTCTTATTTAATAAGATGTTGACATATTACTTAACGCATATGATGTCAAATTTATTAAATAATATAATAACACTTATTTAATAGCATTGCAAAATATTTTTACGTTGTTAATGTATTAAAAATAGAATAAATAATATATGCACTAATAATATAATTTTTTTTATATTATCTTCTTTTTTTGAACCCGGCATATCTCTCTAGTCAAAAGTTAAAGACTAATCTTTCAACAAATGTTCCTCCAAACGCACTAACATGAGGATCAAACCCTTATTTCATACTTAAGGGGCATGGTTCTTTGTCAACCATGCCAAACCATATCCATACCATTTACACTGACACCCTATTACAAAACATTATACATGGTAAGTTTGTTGATTTTTATAATAATTATTTTTAAAGTCATATCAAAGATAATTTATGAATTATTGATAATATAGAAACTTTTGCGCTAATAATGCACTTCTATTAAACTCTTAAAAATATTTTTTTTCAAATTTAGACGTATCTTTAGATTAATTAATTTTTATGTGAATTGATTTTAAGTCCTGTTGTTAATCACTTTTAAAGACCTGTTAACCTAATATTTTTAAAATATTGTTGTAAATATGATTTTTTTGGTCCAATGTTTTTTTCTGTAAATATTAATATATACAATAGAAACTTAGATAATTAAACTAATGTCCATGTTAATTTTACTAATAAGGATCTTAACTTAATAATTAGAGAAAACAAAATTTCTCACACTAAAAAAAATAAAAATTAACATAATAAAAATAAATAGTATATTAAGAAAATGCTAATAACTGTCCTTAAGTCACTGATTAATAAATCAAAAATGAAAAAAATTATTAAAAATTATTAATGACAAACCTTTATCATGATTTCTAATATAATTCTAACTTGATTTTTAATAAATAATTTTTATTTGTTAATTTGTTAACTAGTATCATATCCGTTAATATAGCTCGTCTTTATGGATACCTTCCAAGTTTTTCTAATTTTTTTTTTTAATGAAATGCCTATTTTGTATAATTTTTTAGAAGAAAAACTGAAGTCAACAAAAAAAGCCGTGAAATGAACATATATATATATATATAACATAAATGTGCAGTCCCAATTGCTAGAATTCTTCACATTTAAAATGTGAATTCGAGTCTTCCTAATCGTGACAGAAAAAAGAGTAATGTAGCGGTCAACAGGTTTAAAACGAAGAGTTTAAGGCAATAGTCCTTGTCCAATCCTTGACCGCTACTTTAAGACTTCCTTTACCCCCACGTGCATGCATCCAAAGTTTCAAACTGTTCAAATTATGATACGTAATGCAAATTAAAATTGCAAACTTTAATTAATTTCAAAATAATTTTGACTTTCCAACAAATAAATAAACAAATTTCTACTCGTTGAGTACAATGTATTGCTGTATTGAATAAATAAATAAAAAAGATGAATTAACAATATATTGCTGTATATGTGTGTGTGTGTGTTGGAATTTATCTCGTTGTAATTAACTCAAGGTAATGACATCTTCCTTTCTCTCTCGTATCTTGGGACTCGTGTCATATAAACCTACTATCCGTTTAATGAGTGTGATTTTATTTTTATTTAGACTAATGTTTAGAGCAAGTAATTTTATTTGAACTTATGCTTTAAAGAGTAGTTTTATTTAAACTTATGCTTTCGAGTGTAGTTCAATAATTTATTTGAACTTATGCTTTGCAGTGCAATTTTATTTGAATTTATGCTTTAGAGAGAATAATTTTTAGATAATGTGAATAATTTTATTTTTTTTCTAGAAATATGACAAATCTTATACAATTATATTACAAAAAAAAAAGGACATAAATTTGTGGGTCTTTAAACTATTTTTTTGGAAAAATTGTTAGAATAATTAAAATTTATGGTCAAATTGATTATTTTAAACAGCAACTCTTAATTTATAAATTCAAAATTATAAATTCAAACTGATATTTGTAGTACCTTATGCTTGTCCACAACACACAATAATTTTGTTGATTTTTTAATTTTTTAAGAAGTATCCATGGATACCGACAAATTTTTTTTCCCATGGATACCCGTAAATATTAAAAACACTCGCGGGTACCTGCCTAACGAATACTACATGGGTAATGAGACAGGCTTCTATCTAGAGGGGAGGGCGCGTGTGTTTTATTTTTTACATTCTAAATCAATTTCACGTATGAATTTAGAATTAGTTGATATAGAAAGTTGATATTTTTTTAAATTGGTTGTATTTATAATTTATCCTAAAAGTTCACTTTCTAGATTAGTTGTGACTATAATCGAGGTAATAAATACGCTTTCTAGATCGATTGTAGTTACAATTGATGTAGACAGACTATTTAAAAAAAATTGCAACCATATTGCCTCCTTGAAATACAATATACATTTGGATGTGAAAACTACAACTACAGAACCAATACCAAATACAGAAACAATACAAAACAAATTCATTTTATTATATATTACATCTCGTATTGTATTTTTATTACATGTATTTTTATTTACATTTGATCTAATAGAAATTCAATTTCTTCTTATTGTAGCTTTTCTTTCCCTTTTTAATCCACATTTTTGTTATTATAAACCCTCACTTGGATTATATTCATCTATGTCTATTAGGACCTTGACAAGTGAATTAGGTTGTTGTAAGTAATGACTTTCAAAATAGTAAAAATCGAGTATTGCTCTTAAGGATTGAAGACTGATTCACAACACAAGAGTAATTCTAATAGGAATCACAAGGAAAAGTTTGGAATTGAATTTCTTCGAAGAAAATAATGATTAAAATGAAAAATAATAATTTTGAATTTGAATTTTCTTTTAAGAATCAAGAAAACAAGAACACGTGGATTAACTACATGAGATTGTTCCAGCTTAGTCAATGGTATTGAGTTCGATTTTTTGGTTTGCAGCTGTATTAAATACTTGAAGTGGGTGTTTTGTCACTCATAGTGGTCCTAGTCGGCTCGAGTAGGATTGTTTCCTGTAGATGGTACATGTCATTTTGTACCAAGAAAAAAAAAACATGAGTTAATTCAAATGAGAATGGCATTTGGTTTAAGTTTCATTTAATTTCATCTAGAATTTATACTGTGGGTATTAATTCAATTTGGTTTTTACTTTGTCTGCTAAATTTGCTAATTTATTTAAATCTTAATTTCTTAGACAATTAAACCTTTATTCCAAACTAAGAACCCTAATTCCTTAATTAAAATAAAAAAAATAAGCATTAAACATAGAAATCCCTATCAATAGCAAATACCAAATAATTATTCCTAGCCTAAAGAATAATAATTAAGTCTTAGAATACATTCATAAAGCTATTTTTCATTCACAATATAGATCAATAATTATCCTAAGGTTGATCAAGTCTTATGAGCATTAAACATATTGAACATAAACAAAAGATGAATCAATCAAAATTTATTAACAATTCAAATTAAAGATCCATAGATTACATTAAAATTTACTTAACCCCAACGAAATGAGGATTTAACTAGACATGGAAGAAATAAACAAAAACATATAAAGAAAAAGAACATAAATCTTTGAAGAGACCTGAATGTTCACCTTTTTCGTTCTTTTGGTACACATAGAGTTCCTAAAGAAAATGAGAGAGGTGATGGTTGTCCCCCAAAGTGAGTGTCAAAGATCATTGATTCTCTTTCTCTTATATACCATTTTATAATGTGGGTCAAATGTCTAATCATGAAGAGAAAAAACTCAATGCTTTCAAAGTCTCTATTCTTGTGCATTTTGAGTTGTCCTATTTATTTGTTAAAGCTTCAATTTTTCTTCTTTATTACTTAAAATAAAAACATTGAAATATAAAAAAATAAATAACATTCTTAATTAAATTTAGTAGAAAATAAAACAAATAATTTCTTCTATTATAATATTCTAAAATTTATTTTCTTGAGAAAAAAACTACTAGACTTCAAAAAATGTGGCTTAATTCCATTTAAATATAATAATAAAAATGTGGGTAAGTAAATAGAACAGGGTAAGTAAATATAAACAAAGTATTTAAAAGAAAGATAATTACCAATAGATTGTTGGTAAGTAAATACCACACTTCATCTATAAAACAAGGTAAGTAAATAGAAACAAAGAATAGTCCATAATAAAAAATAACGATAACATAGCTAATGGAGTGAAGAAAAACTAGGGGTTTTGTCACAAAAGAACACATCAAGAACAAAAAAGAAGACAAAGACAAAGACAAAAACATTCAAAAGACAAAGACGTACAAAGAGAAAATGGAGAAGGAACTCATACTTATATGCGACAATGGAGAGGAAGTATTTGAAAATGAAGACGCATCAATGTATTCATGGTGTCTTTAATGTCCTCTTAAATGTTAGTGTCCTTGAGGTGTCTTTATTGTTGTCAAGACAGAAACTGAGAGTTTAAAAATTGAAGCAAAAATGAAAAATATAAGCACGTATCTAAAAGAAGAAAAAAAATTATACCTAACTTTCTAGATATGTTCTTAGTACAGTTAATACAGAAAGTTTTATAAAAATTTTAAAAGTTACAAAAGACGTCAACATTCTAAATCAGTTGCTAAATAATCGATCTAAAAAATCTTGTCAAAAATTTTAAAAATTGCAAGAAAGTCAATATTCTATATCAATTTCTAAATACTTGATCTAAAAAATATTATATATATATCAATTCTTATAATACAACCAATTTAAAAATGTATTTTTTAGGTCAATTCTTTAGCAATCAATCTATATAAAATATTCATCTCAATATTATAAAATATATCATTATCTCACGTATTACATCAATTTTCGAACAACTAATATAAATTACCTATATAAAAAGCGTTCTTGCATTAGTGTAATCTCTAATTTTTTAGTAAAAAGAAGAATCTCTAATCTTTTACGAAATAATTCCTCTCGGTGTTATAACACATCTACAAGTCCCATCCCATGTGGCCACTTAGACGTTTAAAAAACGGCACAATACTATTTCGTCTAGGTGACAACCATCATCAAATTCTTTATTCCACTTCCACCCTTGTTTCAACGAGCACCAATGAATGGCCTCACCAAGCACAAATAGCAAACTTCATCGTGTATTAGCCTTAGCCATCCATGCATCCCATCCGTAACATTTTGACTTTGCCGTGCTGAACTACCTACAAACCCAATGCATCACAAGCCTAGCCAATAGATCCTTCATTACCAAAGTAATTTTTTTCGAAATGCATAAATAGTTTTATAAAATATTATTAATTAATTGTTCGTATTACCGTAAATTCAATAAAAATTATTTTTTAATAAAAATAATGAAAGATCTTATTTGTGTAATTGTGTTCACATATACATATGAAGAAAAAGTAAATAATTTAATCATTTTATCAATTAAAAAAGTATTTGGTTTCTAATTTTAATTATATATATTTAATAGCGAATTTTAAGTATTAAAAACAAATTTTAAATAATAATTTAAAATTATATTCTATATTAATTACTAAAAGGATTAAACATAATTCTTGTCCAAAGTCTTAAACATCCCTAAGTCAACCTGCATTAAATATGACAATAATATTTTATACTTTACTAGCTAGCGTACTATACTGGTGTAGTTAAATACTGGTGTTCGTTCTCCACTTGGTTCACCAATCATAGAATTTCGTCGATTAACATGCACGTACATTGAACATTGTAACACAAATGTTATAATTCACATAGTTATTATTTATATTATTGTTTACATATTCTAAACTACACTTGGCCCATTTTCTAATTCGTAAAACTGGTTTTGAATTGCGCGTAGACATCGAAAAGTACCCTCAATTTATAATAACAAGTTGCTTTCTCATCTGAAATTCCCCACCGTACTTATTCTTTTCTTAAGCATATAAAATGTGCACCTAATAAGTCAAAAGAAGTTTTCAAACCTCATACTTTATTTTCGTGATTAAATAATTGCCTAATTAGACCATTTGTTACGGTAATCTATGTTTCTTTGTATATATAAAAGAAAAGTTTTGTAAAGTTTGTGAGGCATTAATTGACAATATTAGGATTTTAGTAACTTTAAATAGGATTTCTTAGGGTTTTAGTAGCTTTAAATAGGAAATTATCTTGGACTGATTTCAATTAATCAGTAAATTCATATTAATTTATTTTCGCAATAAATTTTATATTAAAATATTAAATCAATTAAATATGGAAACACTACTCATTAATATATTTGTTTTCATTATGATTATGTCCATTTTAAATTGAATTATTTATAAACATAAATTCTACATAAATTTATCATTAATTAATCCTCTATGCACAAGTTTCTTCAAAATAAAACTCCATATCTTTATCTTTATAATATAATTTATATACTTTTTTCTGCTCAATATAAGAGCACTTTAGACATTTATTTATTTATTTATTTAATTTAATAAATTTCATAATGTTTTAATAAATTGTACTAATTAGTGGGAGGTGTTGGAGCCAATCAAGGGTAATTTTAATAATTTGTATTAATTAGTGTTAGATATTTATCCAAGATTTCACTTCTACTATTATTCTTCTATCGCTTTATTTTTCTTTCAACATTCACTTCCATTGCACAATAATTCTTTGTTCATTCACGTTTTTTTCTTCTTCCATCGGTAATTTTTACCAATGCTCCATTACTACTCTTATAGATAAAATTATACTTCTCTTTATTTCTTTGATCGTCAATGAATTTTGGAATTTTCTTTGTTCTTTTTGATTTCTTTAGTGGGGTTCAGTGATTCTTGATTTTATAATTCTTTTTTTTTAAATCTTTGTAGTTCTTGCCTTTTTTGTATAGGATGGTTGGTTAATTTACCAAATTCGGAAGGTTTATATTGAGTGAGATTTTCTAAGTTTGATCTCTGTGTTTTATTTTTTGGGTGGTTTCCTTGATGTTCGAAGGATTATTTCATGATTTGAAACAAAATGAAACAGGGGTAGGACATAGAGATGGTGATTATGGTTTCAGGTAACATTGTTGACAAAGACATGAAGGTGGTTTGACAGTGTTGCGGTTGTTTTTTTTTTTTTCCAATGTTTTCACTGTTGATGAGATATATATTTTCTAAGAAAGAAAAGTAAGATTAATTTAAATTAAGAAAAATATATTATTTTAAAATATATAATTAAATTAATTGATGTAATTATTAAATATAAAATTAAGATAATTAATTTTAATTATTATACACTAGGGAAAAGAGAGGCACTCCGTGCCTTTCTTCATCTTTTAAAAAATAAAAATAAAACAAAAGATAGAGAGTGTAGTGGATATTTTAAAAAATAGTTAAAAAAATAGTGGATAATTTTAGAAAGTAATTAAAGGATATAATAGTATAATAAAAAGTGAAGACCAAAAGAAGTAATTTTTTTATTATAGTTATAGATAATTTATAATTTATTTTTATTAAATGTAAGTATTAAATTATTAAATAATATACATTTAGTAAATAATAAATTATTAAATGATCTATAATCTGCAATCTATTATTTAACTTTGAAAAAGTTTTCTTTGTATATATTTTAGATAAATTATAAATGGATTATATGTTATAGATTATAAATTATAAATATTTTGCAAAATAATCGCTTTCTTATGACAAGGTCATGATGGCAGAGTAACACATAATAATAAGTACCTGAATTGGGTAGCATATATACAAACATCATGGTGGGAGAGTAACTCACAATAACAATAAAATCATATATGTATAAGCTATTTTTTTTATTATATTTACTTATTACATATATAAATATTAGGTAACATATAACTACATAATGCAAGTTTTTTGCACCAATGACAAATAAGCAAAATCTTCATTTAAATTATTTGGAAAATAAGTAATCATTTAAATTATTTGAAAAATAAATAAAATTGATCGAATAAATTTTAACAAGGAAAAGTCAATCAAAATCAATGTTAGTTTATTGTTTTACGGAAAAAATAATAATGTGTAAGTTTTGGATTAAAAGAACTTTCATAATTTTTGTTTTCAATATGTATCAAATGCACATAGTTAGTTTACTTAATATATAAATATATTTAGAAGCATGTCTATGATTCTTCACCTTTCTTTAGAAAAAAAGATTAACTTAAACATTTTAGAATTTTATATAAACTATTATGAATCATTTATAATATAAATACATAAATAACTTTCAGGTTTAACCTTTTATATATTTCTTTTTAAAAGAATTTTTTAATTCAAATTATTCATTTAATATGATAAGAAAATATTTACTAGAACATTACATACTTTTTAATAAAATTATTATTATTTTGATATATTCGAACCTTACTTGGCTTAAATTTTTATACATGAGATTAAAACTAAAATGCTTAGACGTCTAATTTTGTAATTTAAACTTAATTAATTTATAATTAATTATACAAAAAATAAATTAAATAATTACATTTATTTTTATCTTCTCCATGTAACATTGTAATAAATAGTTTAGATGTTTCATTCTTTTTCATATTCTTACTCATTTTATTATGTAATTAAAGTAATAAACTATAAAATGCAATTCTAAAATACTAATAAGTATTATTTCTATTTACACAACCTAAATATATTGTACGTCGCACGGGTACAAGTACTAGTTTATTATTATAAATTTGTTTATAGTAATTCCCTTTCTCGTTTAAATTGGTCCTTTATTACAGTAATTCAGCTTTGCACATTATCCTCGGGTATTTTTTGAACTACAAGTACAAACTTATAAATATTGAATTTTTAATATTAAATATTATTATATATATATATATATATATATATATATATATATATATATATATATATATATATATAGATATTATATATATTTATATTATAACAATATTTTTAAAATAATTATTATAAAAGTCAACAATACATTCATGATTAAATGACAATGTGAAAATTTACACTATCAGTACAATTTAATTCAATTATATATTTATACATATACACATACATTAAAAATTAAAAATTATGGAATAATTTATAAATAGTAAATAATATTATTTAAATATTTTGAAAACAAAAGTATTTAAAGTAATACTAAAATATTATAGGTGTTCATAGCTATTAAATTAGCTTATTAAATTATAATTGTTTGGTAAAATTATATGTTGAAGTAGCTGATAAATATAAAATAACAAAAATGAACATATTTGTATGATATTTTTATATAAATATTAATTTATTTTATTTATAAAAATATATTTTGGGATATTTATAATTTTAGTTTTTAATTAATTTTAAACTCTTGTAATTTTTTATTTATAGATCAATTATTTTAGTTACATTTTCTAGTTTTAATTATTACTATTTTTCATATTGTGTATTCTATTATTAATCTTATACTATATCTTAAAATATTGGATTAAATATGTTTTTAATTCCTATAAAATGAGTGATTTTGATTTTAGTCCCTCAAATTTTTATTTTAGTTTTTTATCTCTCTAAAATTTGAAATCACTATTTTTTGTCCTTATAAAATAAGAGAATTTTGGTTTTGGTCCCTGTAAAACATTTTGCTTTGATTTTCATCCTTCTAAAATTGAAAATAACTATTTTTGGTTCCTAACATTTATTTTAAGATAGATAAATAATATTAATTTTAGGAATCTAAAAAAAATTTAGATGTATCACATATTGCATGGTACTACAGACATTAGTAGATACCACCTAAGATGGTCACTTGACTTTTCGTTAAACACATAAGCAGTTAACGAATGTCACGTAATAGTAGGGACCAAAAACAACTATTTTAGTTTTGAGGATGAAAACTAGAATTTTTTTTATAAGGACTAAAATCAAATCTCACTTATTTTACAAGGATTAAAAACATATTTAAGCCCTAAAACATTTTCAATCAAGTTTAAAATAAAGTAAAAATAACATACACTTAAGTAGAAGTTATACCTTTATTATGGTAATTAGTGTAATCGTTAAAACATCTTGAAGTATAATGTTAAAAATAATAGAATGAATAATGAAAATAGTGTAAAGGTTAAAATAAATAGTATAATAGAAAAAAAATTCATAAAACTCAAAAAATAAAATAAACCTATCATCTATCAAATAAATAAACCAAAGAAATAATAAAACTTTTAAAAAGGATAAAAAAGAAACTTAATAAATATTGTAAGGATAAAATGGAATATATATAAAAAGTTAGAAGCTAGAAGCTAGCATTTTAAAAAACACTACTTGAAGTAGGTTTTAAAAAATGTTATAAGCTACTAAAAAAAGTTTGTTTACCAAACACTATTATTAAGGTCAAACAAACTTTTCTGTTAGTAAAAAAATTAGAAACTAACTAAAATGTCTTCTCAAACATAACCCATAATACTTCTGTGCAATTATAATGGAGGAGCATTAAAAATAATATTATAGAATAAAAGAATAATCAATTTACATTTGCGTAAGTAAAGTTCTTTTTTTTTTTTTTGACAGTAAGTTAAAGTCTTTCTTACACTATTCAACAACATAGATTAAATAATTAATTTACAAAATCTACCTCAAAATTGGAAATTCTAGAGAGTATATTAGGTAAAAAAAACTCATAACTTAAATTTTAAATTTTATAAGTTTGAACTATTATTTTAGTCCTCCAAATACTTCAAATCATTTTTGCTTATCAAATTTTTGTGATATCAAATAAGCCTCTCATATATTAAAAAATACAAATTTTTCTTTTTCATTTTTAAAAGAATTTTTTGATATCACAATTTTTTAAATGATGAAATTGATATGAATATCATAAAAATTGAAAAATACAGTTGGTCAATTATTTGTTAGATATGAGCAAATTAGACTATGTTCAGATATCTGATTGTAATTAAATTGTCAATAGGTACACCATATTTGTATTTATTAGCATATTAAAAGGTTTTGTAATATGAATATACACCGACTGTTTTATTAAAAAAATGTGATCGACGTTTTTTTTTTTTTGGAGGTTGTGATCCACGTTGAATCACAATTTAAAAGATATGATAAAATATTACCTAAGATTGTTTGACTGTGTAAATTGAAGACTATTAAAACTGTTCATAAGTTGATAAGATAGTCCAATAATTAGAGTTGAGAAACAAAAAATTTATAAGCAAAACTATTTTTAAAAAATAAATTTAAATTAATTTTCTGAATATTTGATTAACAATATTAAAAAATGATATTTTTTAACTCATATAATTAATCTCACCTAATAAGAAAAATATTTATGTTATTGTTGTGATTGACGTTAAGAAAAGAATCATATATTGATTTTATTTCTGTAAAATAGTGTGAGGCATTGCTCCTAATTTGACATTTACGTGTTGTAATCCAAAAATAATTTTGTCAAAGTCAAGGTACTATGTATAGTATTACTTGAGTAGTATATTTTGCATATCTATAAGCAGATATAACCTTGTTATGATGTATAAGTCTAATTAAATTATTTAATTTTTAACTATTTAATCTTTTTTTTTTTTTTTAATGCAGGGGATTGTCTCGGGGAAGTTTCGTGTTTGAAACCATTGTACTTCGTAAGTGACATGGACATGGACTAGTGGAATTTACTTTTATTTTATTAGTATCATTATCATCTTTCACACCCACACAAATGTGAGACTGACATAATTCCTATAATTTTTTTTTGGTAGGTTCAAACTTTTAATCAGAAACCCACAATGTTATAAAACTTGTAAATTAGTCTTGGTGGCACAACGCACACGGATCCGCTCCAGCTCCTTGTTACAAAAGGAGAGAGTGAGAATGCAAGTGGAAGGTCCGGTTTGAAAATGCATCTTGAGACAGAATATCCCCTCATCAGAACACCGGACAGCAATAAATGTTTCCTTTATAGTTTATATATATTATGATTATCAATTCCACTTCCACACGTTATGTATGGCATTACTTGTCAATAATGATGATGATCATAGACAAATTCCACCCAGCCACTACCGGCCGCCCCTCCCAATAGAAAAGTAAACGCTGAATAGAAATTATTTTTAATGGAAAGCAATGCAATAGCATACTTGTCCTTTTATTTATATTTATATATCCCGAGTTGTCAACATCACGCCACGCCTTTCTCGCTTCTCACTTTGGCTTTGCTGGGACACGGTCAATGGATGGTCGCTGCTATGCAATCCCCATCATCTCAAACAACTCAACCCAATGAACCCATTACATTACCCATATGTGTGTATTCTTTGGTGAAGATTGAAGAAGGATCCCAAAGACTCCATTGTTTCCTTCTGGGGATTCGTTCTGTTCTGATGACACAGGGAACTCCCAGTCTCAGACAGAGACCAACCCCATCAACATCAACACGACCCTCTTCCATGTACATGGTTTCCAAGTTAATGGTCTTTGTCACAATACTGTTCCTTCTCTCTGGGTTCCTTGTTCTTGTTCAAGCCTCCTCGTGTAACCAACTGGATAGAGACTCGCTCTTGGCCTTCTCCAGGAACATATCCACGCCTTCCCCTCTCATTTGGTCTGCTTCTGTGGATTGCTGTCTGTGGGAAGGCATTGTGTGTGATGGGGATCTCAGAGTCATACATCTATTGCTACCATCCAGGGGTC
Organism: Spatholobus suberectus; assembly: GCA_004329165.1. Lineage (NCBI taxonomy): Eukaryota > Viridiplantae > Streptophyta > Magnoliopsida > Fabales > Fabaceae > Spatholobus > Spatholobus suberectus. Next base: position 749,507 of record CM014732.1, on the reverse strand, counting down.
TCACTGGCTTCATCTTCCCATCTCTCACAAACCTCACTGCTCTCTCCCGGCTTAATCTCTCCCATAACAGCTTATCTGGTAATCTCCCAAACCAATTTTTCTCACTTCTTAATCACCTCCAGATTCTTGATTTAAGCTACAATCGTCTCTCTGGTGAATTGCCACCCTTTGTTGCTAATATCAGTGGCAATACTATCCGGGAGCTGGATTTGTCTAGTAATTTATTCCACGGAGCACTCCCACCTTCTCTCCTTCAGCACCTGGCAGCTGCTGCCGCAGGAGGGAGTTTGGCATCTTTTAATGTTAGTAACAACAGCTTCACAGGTCAAATTCCCACTTCTCTCCTCTGCAGTAACCACAGTAGCTCGTCCTCTCTCAGATTCTTGGATTATTCCTCCAACGATTTCTTTGGCATGATTCAGCCAGGACTAGGAGCATGTTCCAAGTTGGAGAGATTTCGAGCAGGTTCCAATTCACTATCTGGACCCCTTCCCGGTGATATTTTGAATGCTGTTACTCTCACTGAAATCTCCTTACCCCTCAATAAACTCAATGGAACCATTGGTGAGGGCATTGTTAACCTTGCCAACCTCACAGTTTTGGAGCTCTACTCCAATAATTTCACGGGGCCAATTCCCTCGGATATTGGTAAGCTCTCCAAACTGGAACGTTTACTCCTTCATGCCAACAATCTAACTGGTACTCTGCCCCCATCGCTTATGGACTGTGTCAATCTTGTCATGTTGAATGTAAGGCTCAACTCCTTGGAGGGAAACCTCTCAGCATTGAATTTCTCCAGACTCCTTAGACTCACAGCACTTGACCTTGGCAACAATAGCTTTGCCGGTATTTTACCACCAACCCTGTATGCCTGTAAGTCACTTAAAGCGGTAAGGCTAGCATCTAATCAGCTTGAGGGACAGATCTCACCTGACATACTTGGACTTCAGTCTCTGGCTTTCCTATCAATTTCTACCAACAAGCTGAGTAATGTCACTGGGGCTCTGAAGTTACTCATGGAACTCAAGAACCTTAGTACTCTTATGCTCTCCCAGAATTTTTTCAATGAAATGATGCCAGATGATGTGAACATAACAAATCCAGATGGATCCCAAAAGATCCAAGTTCTAGGCTTGGGAGGTTGTAAATTCACCGGCCAAATACCACGCTGGCTTGTTAATCTGAAGCAGCTCGAGGTCTTGGATTTGTCCTATAATCAAATTAGTGGCTCAATTCCTCCTTGGCTGTACACACTTCCTCAGTTTTTCTACATAGACTTGTCTTTTAATCGCCTCACAGGAATATTTCCAAGTGAGCTCACAAGGCTTCCAGCACTAACATCACAACAGGCATACGATAAAGTAGAAAGGACTTACCTAGAGTTACCCGTCTTTGCTAATGCCAACAATGTTTTTCAGATGCAATATAATCAGATTTCCAACCTACCACCAGCAATATATCTGGGAAACAATAGCCTCAGTGGCAGTATCCCTACAGAGATTGGCCAACTGAAAGTCCTTCATCAGCTGGACCTTAGTTACAACAAATTCTCTGGCAATATCCCAGCGGAAATTTCTAACTTGATTAACTTAGAGAAACTGTACCTCTCGGGAAACCAACTTTCTGGTGAAATTCCTGTTTCACTCAAAAGCTTGCATTTTTTGTCTGTTTTCACTGTAGCAAACAATGATCTTCAAGGACCGATACCAACTGGTGGTCAATTCGATACTTTCCCCTCTTCCAGCTTTGAAGGAAACCCACGGTTGTGTGGTTCAGTTGTTCAGCGCTCGTGTCTTCCTCAACAGGGTACTACCGCCCGTGGTCACAGTTCAAACAAAAAATTGATAATTGGATTTGTCATTGCAGCCTGTTTTGGCACTGTTTCTTTCATTTCAGTGTTGATAGTGTGGATAATATCCAAGAGAAGGATCAATCCAGGTGGAGACCCTGACAAGATTGAGCTAGAATCAATGTCTGCTGCCAACTCTTACAGTGGAGTTCATCCTGAGGTTGACAAAGAGGCTAGCCTAGTGGTATTGTTCCCTAATAAAACAAATGAAATCAAGGACCTTACCATATTTGAAATATTAAAAGCCACTGAAAATTTCAGTCAGGCAAACATAATAGGATGTGGGGGTTTTGGTTTGGTTTATAAAGCAACGTTACCAAATGGAACTACTCTGGCCATCAAGAAACTTTCAGGGGATTTTGGTCTTATGGAAAGGGAATTCAAAGCAGAGGTAGAGGCTTTGTCAACAGCACAGCATGAAAATCTGGTTGCATTGCAAGGCTATTGTGTGCATGAGGGTTTTCGGCTTCTCATATATACTTACATGGAAAATGGAAGTCTGGATTACTGGTTGCATGAAAAGGCCGAAGGACCATCTCAACTTGATTGGCCTACTCGACTGAAGATTGCACAAGGTGCAAGTTGTGGATTGGCCTACATGCATCAGATATGCGAACCACACATAGTGCATCGTGATATAAAATCAAGCAATATACTTCTTAATGAAAAGTTTGAGGCACATGTTGCTGATTTTGGGTTGGCCCGATTGATTCTTCCTTATCATACTCACGTTACAACTGAACTTGTAGGTACATTAGGTTACATACCCCCAGAGTACGGACAAGCATGGGTGGCAACTCTGAGAGGGGATGTCTACAGCTTTGGGGTTGTCATGCTTGAGCTGCTCACTGGGAGGAGACCTGTAGATATAAGCAAGCCTAAAGTGTCAAGGGAGTTGGTTGCCTGGGTTCAACAAATGAGGAGTGAAGGAAAACAAGATAAAGTCTTTGATCCTCTTCTGAGAGGAAAGGGCTTTGAAGAAGAGATGCAGCAGGTTCTTGATGTAGCCTGCATGTGTGTCAACCAGAATCCTTTCAAGAGACCAAGTATCAGAGAAGTTGTTGAATGGCTGAAGAATGTAGGATCATCAAACCAGCAAATGAATAAAGATTAGAGATAAATGTTTGTCCTTGACAAATCTTGATAATAGATATGTATACTTGTGCAAAGAATTTTGCATTTCAATATATACAGAATCATTTTTACCACTATAAATGATGACACTCCCTGTCAGACTTAGTAGCAAGTTTTCAATAATTATTTTATGTGATCGTCCATATTACTTAGAAAAACTTTCTATCCAAGGAATTAGCATAAATGCTTATGCAGAAAGTATACCTTCATGTGACTAACTGTTTCTCTTAACTCAATACAGCATCTTGAACTCTACAAGCCTTTGTTTTATGACTTATGTCATGTTTTACTTTTCAATCTTAATATTGCAGCGCTACAACTTACTGAATTTAGTAGTATTCACTTTATTAATGTCAGACCCTTTTTATTTCACAGAATAGTGCAGGTTAAGTCCATGAGAAAACCATGTCAATTTAAATTTAGGTTTAATTATCTTCTTGATCCCTAGCCTATAGTTGTTCAAACTTTACCTTTTGGTCCTTATAGTTAAAATAATCTGCTTAGTCTCTATACATGCACTTTTGATATTGGTTTGTTCTCTATCGTCAAGTGTGTCTTAACTCTATAAAATAAAACTGTCATAAAATGAAAATTAGCAGTGTAAATTGATATTTTTTGACTTTTTTTATTCAATTTGTGGTGGTTTAAAACGGTAAAAACCAAACTGATGATATTGAAAATACATGTATAAGGATTAAAACGGATTATTTTTAACTATAGAGACCAAAAGATAAAGTTTGCACTACTATAAGAACCAAAAAAGTAATTAAACCTTAAATTTATATTTCAGGCCACTGAACTGAGGTAACAAATTCTATGCTGTATATATCATGTACAACAGAAATTGCATTTGCATGCTATTAACTAGCCTGAATATATACCAAAACTGGACATATCAAACTGAAGCAAATTTCACATTCCATATGGTTACTTTAGTTACTAAATGAAATGCCACAAATAATTTGCTATCAAGATGTGCATGCAATCCTCTGACCAAAACTCGGCAATGAAATTGACCATTAAAACAAATGATAGTCTATGCACCTTTGGCCCTCACCTTCCTGCAATGTTTCCGCAATAACAAATGTCTATGGTATTAGTTTTATGTGCTCATATCCTTGCTTAATCTGGTCTCACTAGGACGGGTTCCTTCCAAGTTTCAGCATATGTCCTTTCAATCTAAAGCATCAATAAGATTTTGCTTTCCTTATTTTCCCCGAGTCTGCCTTTTAATGGGAAGAATTAATTGTGTGAAGCAATCGAACAATGTTCCACCAGAAAACGAAAGAAACATGTATTGAGCATTCTGATTTTAACATTTATGGTTACATATCATATACTAAATCTAGTAAAAAAAATAAAACAATTAAAACAATAACAGAGGTACGCGGAAAAACTAAAGAGATGAACGACCCAATGGTAGATAAAACCGACATTTTCATAGGTTTTGTTTTCGTTTTTTTCTTATTTTTAATTTAAAAATGTTCGGGGTAAAATTTTGAGAAAGGGAGGGGTATGATTGAACATAAAAACATAGTGGAAGTTAATTGAAGATAGAGCAGGAATCAAACATGAGCATGATTACTTATTGACTATGGCGTAGGAGTATCTATCTTTTTTGACCGATGAGTACAAACGAGGAAGTTGCTCGTCAAATAGTTCCATTGTCGGTAGTGGCAGTGGACGGAATTTGAAAAAAATAAAATAAAAAATCATATAAAATTAACCGACAATCAAATAACAAAGAAATGGAATCATGTGTTGCATATTTTGAATATCAAAGAAAATGCAGAGTGGAGGAGCGGAATGATGCGAAGCGCATTGAGTAAATGTAGAACCCGCTAAGCTCAGCCTCAGACTCATGGAGAGTCGACCAGTAGCACCCCGCAATCGAGCACTGTAAGTAAACCAAGAGCAGAAAAAGAGCATATTTTAAAAATTAATTTCCTGAAACAAATTAACTGAAAAATATTATCATGAGTCATGGCTTCTCGGGTTAATAAAATTAACATTTTTTTTATCTAATTTACTTTTTAAAATTGTTATTTTATTAATTTGATACTTGATCTTATTTTATCCTGTTTTTATATATTTCCTTAAAATAAAATCATTATTTATCATTTTATGTGTTTTTTAAAACTCTTAATTATTAGTTACATTTAACTTTTTCTTTTACATTATAACTTCTTAAAATTCTAACTTTCTCAAATAATTTTTTTATTTTCATAATAATATTAACAATTTATACTTTTAGCTTTATATTTTTTAAAATTTTTTAAGATTTTATTTTTACAACTTAAATAATTTATATGATTTATCCTTTTAAATTAATTATACATGTCGTTATATAATATTAAATATATATATTTTAATATTTTTAACTTATATTCTTTAAAATAATCATCATGCGATTTCTAATTTTGTTATAACAAAAGCTTAGAGTAAATCCTTATTCTTATCCTTAAAATTATATATTGAGTCATTTTAGTCCTTAATTTTACAAAATTCTCATGTTACTTTATATAAGCTATTCATTTTAATTATTTGTTCACTTTATTTTCTATTACTATTTTGCATAAAAGAATATTAAAAAAAATGTCAATCTGTAAAACTAGGACTAAAGTGAAGATTTTATAAAATCAACAATTATAATAATTAACACTTAAATTTTAAGGACTAAAACTAGGGCTTACGTCTAAGTTCTATTTAGTATGGTTGCTTATTTTATATTTTGAACATTTTAAATCTGAAACCACTTTTCAATTTTATATTTTTTGGTTTCAAATTTTTATGATTTTCAGTTTTTAATTTTTAGTGCCAAATTTTAAATCCTTATAACTCTGTTCTTTTTTATACAATTTCGTTAGGTGATGGAGGTGATTGGGGGAGGAGTGGTCAGCTAACAATGGTGGTGTCAATAGTGTAACATAAGTCTTTGCAATGTGTTTTGTTCTTACTCACGTTTTTTAAAAACTTTCCAAGAGGTCATTCATCCTAAAAATTGTTTTAAGTTAAGCACACTTAACCTTAGAATTCTTAGACAAGTTATCGAAAAGAAGATGCATCTTGTTGGCATAGATAGTACAAATCAATTTCTTTAAGTTATCCCCTCAACTGTATAGTCTTATACCTGTACAATCTCTAAATCCCTCTCATTCTAGTGTGTATTTGATTCATTCATGTGTCCCTTTCGTTAGAAGCTTATCAGGAGTTGCTCCTTATTTGTGTCTTATTTTTGTTGCACCGATGATCACTACCTACCCTTGTCAGTGCCAAGGATGTCACATGCTCATCAACTTTGTCTTAGTTCGTTCTCAAACCACTCTGTATAAGGAGGAACCCTACTTTGATACCACTTTTGTAACATCGGGCTGCTTTCAAGATTAACGACTGTTCCCACAATCTAGCACAAGTCATTTTAGTATGTTTTGTCCTTGTTCACAAGCTTCCTATATAACTTTTCAAGATTTCACTCATCCCAAAATTGCTCTAACAACAATCTCATGCCAGCGCAGACTCTCGATTTCTCTCATTTCAGTATGTATTTGATTCATTCATGTGTCCACCCTGTTGTAAGCCTAATAGGAGTTACTTCTTATTCATGCCTCATTTCTTTTTGCACTAACGATCACTCCCCACCCTCAATAGCACCGAGGACTTCACATGCCCACCAACTTTTTCTTGCTTGATCCTTAAACCACTCCATATTAGGAGAAACTATGCTCTGATACCACTTTTATAACACCAGCCACCTTTAAGATCGATGAATGTCCCCATAATCTAACACAAGTTTTTCAGTGTGTTTTGTCTTCACTCACACGCTTCCTATGAAACATCATATAGGTCACTCATCCCAAATCGCTCCACGTCAAGGACACTTAACCTTAAAGTTCTTAAGTGATGAACTATCGAAAAGAAGATACATCTTGTTGTTATATGTATTACTAATCAATTCCTTTTAACTTATGCTCAATTATATAGTTTTATACTTGTAAAGTCTTTATATCTTTCTCATTTCATGTGTATTTGATTTATTCATGTGTTTCTCCCATTGAAAGCCTATGAAGAGTCGCTCTTTGTACGTATCTCATTTTTTTTTCACATCAATAATCACTCCTTGCCCTCATCAATGCTTGAGATGTCAAAGATAGACTTGTGGCAATAAAAATGGTGGTATTTGCAATGGACAAAACATGCATGTAATGTTCATTATTATAAAGGTGGAAGTGGTAGTGCAATAAAAGTAATGATTGTGGTGCTAACAACAACAATGGTGGTGGTGATGACAAATATCATGATGGTGACAATAACAACAATGGAAAATTGCAACGATGATGATTGTTCTTGTTGTGGTGGTTGTGGTAATGATGGTGGTAGCAGTGGTCATAATGGTGATAAACTAATAATGATGACCATGATAACAGTGCGACAATAATGGTTGGGATAACGGCAATGATAATGATAACATTAGTCATTGGTTAATGGTGATAACTGTAATACCCCTACTTTTGTATGTTAAATTATTCTGTATGTTTAAAAGTTATTTTTAAGTCATCAGTGTATTTAGAATAATTAATAATAATTTTGGAAAAAAATTTGGAATTTATTAAGATAATTTTTGTAAAATGACGATTTTGTTCCTATTTCTCAATATCAAGGATTGACATGAGGAAAATATTCAATTGACATTAAAATATTAATTTGAGCTTGGAATCATGTCATATATATTAAAATATAATTTTGAAAATTTTCTGGAAATTTTCTAAAATTCTTGTGTAAAATGACCAAATTACTCTTAGGTGTCTGATAAGTCAATCAGTATTGGTTTGACATCCAAAAATGGTAAAAATGGTAATTTTAGTTTATTCATGGGTAGAATATTTAATTTTAGAATTTTCATAAAAATTTTGGTATTTATTAAATTACAATGGATTTTTTAATGAATTTTTTAGCTTAAAAATACAAAATAAATAGATAAAATTTGAAATAAATTAATAAAAATTAAAATTAATTATTAGGATTTTATTTTTTATGAAAAATAATTTATTTTTCCAGTTTTACATTTAATTTCATTTTTTTGATATTAAAAGTCATTTTTTTAAGTTTAAGCGATTTTATCGGTACCGGTTAATTTATCTACAGATAAAATTAATATCTAGAAGCTGGACAGCTAAGGGAGCATGTCCCCAACCTGGGAATATCTGATTCATCACTCTAATTTTGATATGTATCCCTAATTTAATTAAAAATAAATAAAAAATGAGATTTATGACATAATAGCTTATGTCATCAAAGTGGACACCTAAGCTTGTTCCTCCTCTATAAATACCTCCCATTCTTGGTCATTTTTCACACATCCTCCACTCTCTCAAGCTACCAAATTCTTAGAGAGCTTCTCTCTCTAGAAATTTTTTTCTTTTACTTTGCTTTTATGCTAAAATTTTACTAGTTTTCCAACAACTAATAAAGTTCTTTTCCTAGGAGCTTTGTCTCAACAATTCCATCCTCTTCATCAACCACCTTAGAGGTAATGGGGGGAGTGGGGTTGGTTCTAAATTATTGTTACTTTACATGTTGATAGGAAGGGTTTTCCCTAAACCCGTTTAGGCTTAAGTTTTATTATTGTTATTATTGTTTAATGTTAAAATTTAATTTTTGCTAAGTTGTTACTCTACCCAAATTTAGATTATTAAATCATAATTACTAAATTGTTACTCTGTTCAAATTTAAATTATTAAATTATATTTGCTAAGTTGTTACTCTGTTCAATTTTAGAAAATTAAAATACATTTGCTAAGGTGTTACTATGCTCAAATTTAGAAAATTAAAATGTATTTATTTAATTGTTATTCTGCTAAAATTTTAGTAATTAAATTATAATTACTATGTTGTTATTCTGCTAAAATTTTATATGATTACTAAATTGTTATTCTGTTAAAATTTTGGTATTGTGCAATTTTTACAAAATAAGGCAGAAATGTTGATTGTATTGGTGCTCAAATTACATGAGACCAGGAAAACCTCTACTTGAGAAGTTAGGAATTGATAGTTTAGTGAGTAATGTAAAACAAGTGGGATGACACTCTACTAGGGAAGCTACAGTTTGCTACGCTGAGGAATGAAAGGCAGAGATTCACTTGCGGAGGTCTTGGGGGTAAGCATCGAGTGGTGAAGGTCTCAATGGCCAGGGTAGCACCCTTGAGCTGGGATATTTGCCTAACCAAGCTCGATAACCCTGACAACTACTCAGCATTCCATGATTGGTTTAAGAGTATACCTCTATAAATGGATATCCTGACTGTTATTTTTCTTAATGATAATGAGGATTGTACCATGTGATGATGTTGAAAGAGGTATATATACTCCCAGTCACTTCCCAGGTTCTGTTGAGAACTATTATCTACTAATGAAAAGTATGGATCCATACCTAGTTAAGGGTAGTCTGATACAACTTAGAATGACCTTAGGATCCCTTTTGTTATCAGTTGTGTTTTATCTTTGTTTTATAGTAGATTTCTTACCATACATATAAAAGTGATTTTAGAACAAAACACCTCACTCCATTATTTTCTTCCATGTATGATTGATCGTGATTATTGAAAATGACATTAACGCCCCGTGATGTTGAGTACAAGTTAGAGGACATCTCAACAGGCCGGGGGGGACCTGAAGACCTATAGTATTTTTTTTCTTTTTGTATGAAGGATAAGGTAGATGAACACTGCTCTATATAGGATCTTTTGATGTATTTTTTTTTAGTTTTTTTTGTATTATCAAACCATGATGTATAGTTTTATGATATATATGTATATACAATCTTATCTTTCACCTTTTACTACTATTTCCAAATTTTGTTAAGTCTGGAATTTCTTTTAAAAGTGAAAAAAAATTACACGCATTTTTATTTACTTAAACTTAATAACTAAATTAATATGAATTGTATTTAATATGAATGAGTGTTACAATAATGAGCAATGGTTCTGGCATTGGCATTGATGGTTGATTGGTAATAATGCTGACAGTGGTGGTAATGGATAATTTGTTTTTACAACCAAAATCGAAAAGTATTTTTTGTTTTAAAAAATTAGCTAAAAATGTTTTGAAATTGAATTAAAAATTAATTGAATTCCATTTTATCCGAACAAGTATTGTTATTGAAAACTAAAAACAAACTCACAGTCATTCTAAACATGTCCTTAAATCTTGCTAACAAAGGAATTGGTTAACAAAAAAAAAGGATGTGCAATTTCTTCAATTAGTTTTTTTTTTTATTAAGGAGAGACAAGTTTATGGTCATTGATTAAGCAAAAGTTGTGATCTGAATTGGTGAATCTTGTTTCTTTGTGTATGTGTGAGCATAATATAGGCAAAATGTGAAAATAGCATGAGAAACTGAAGCTAAACCAATGTACATACATAAAGTGTGGTTCAACGCTATCATAAAACAAAAGAAAAATATACACAAAAATGGTTAAAAATAAATATATTTTAATATACACAACTATATTAATTGACAAATTATAAAATTATATATTACATATAAAAAATTTATGTAATTTAAAAAAATTGGAGGGAACCTTAGGCCTACCCTTGCATCCATGATCAATTTGTCTAAGTTAGGCTCATAGAAAGTCATAAGTGACAAATCTATTGCTTTGCCTCATAGTGAGTCATATGGATGGATGAGAAATTATTGTATGGTTCAGGACTATTATAGTCCTGTTTAGTTTTCATGTGACATGTAATCGAGTTTTATTAACTCTTTTTTGTAAATTATAAAACTTAGTTACATGTTATGTGAAAATTGACTAGGATCATGGACACATGATAGCTTGAGACTATACAATAATTTTTTATGAATGTTGCTCTATGATATAAGACCATAGGTTCGCAGACTTTTTTTTATTTTTTCCAGTTTTAGGGATATTTGAAAACTATTTACCAAAAAATGTAAAACAAAAGAATTTATTGGCTTAGGGTGGTTTTTACCATATGTAATACCATTTCATTGTTTTTATTTTTTTACATGATTTATTACAAAGACAAAATACACCAAAATTATTGATAAAAAACCGCAAATAAAAACCACATGTCAAAAGAAAAGCAAGTTTCATCTCTCACATAGGCAAAATCTATTAAACACACAACAGCTATGTTTAGTAAAGGTAGCTCAAAAACTAGCTGAAAGCTCTAAAGCTAGCTAGTACCTGAAAGTTGTTAAGCTAGCTTATTGAATTGTAAGTATTTGGTAAAATTATTTGTTAAAGTAACTGATAAATATAAATAACAAAGACATGTTTATACGATATTTTTATATAAATTTTAATTTTATTTTATTGTTAAAATATAATTTGGTGTAATTATAATTTTAGGTTTTTTAATTAACTTTAAACTCTTATAATATTTTATTTGTAGATCAATTGTCTTAATTTCATTTTTTAGTTTCAATTATTATTTTTTCATATTATGCATTCTACTATTAATCTTTTATTATATCTTAAAATATTCCAAATCATGTTTAAAATAAATAAATTAACATACACTTATGTAAATGTCATATTTTTGGTATGTTGATTAGTGTAACAGTTAAAATATCTTGAAGTATAACATTAAAATAATATAATAAATAATGTAAATAGTGTAATAGTTAAAATAAATACCGTAAGAAGAAGAGAAACAAAAAATAAATAATAAAACTTTATCTTGTGTAAAAAAGGTAACAAGGAAATTTAATAAATATTTTAAGGGTAAAAAGAGAATAAAATATAAAAAGTTAGGAGCTAGAAGCTAGTGTTTAAAAAATGCTACTTGAAGTAGCTTGTTGAAAAACACTATATGCTACTAAAAAAAATTTGTCTACCAAACACTATTAATAAGATCAAACAAACTATTTAGCTAGTAAAAAAGTTAAAGCTAGTTGAAAGTGCTTGCGAAACAGCCAAAATATTGCAAGAGTAGTTTCATCCTTGCCTTAAGAAAAATTTTAAAAAACAAAAAAAAATATACGAATAATATCTAAAGTACATTGTACAAAAAAGATTAATAACAAATTAAAATTATAGTTTAAGATTAAAATAAATAAATGCACACACACACAAAATTTGCAAGTAGCAAACAAAATGGAGAAGAAAGGTGAATTTTGGAACGATTGAAGAAGGTTAAGGATGTAGTTGTGTTCGGAGAAGGGAAAAGAGGTATTCGTAGAACGGGTTGATGTGTGCTCTTATCTAACTCGAAAATTTGATAGGGTCAATTTTTCAAACACAAATCTGACTTGATTAAGACCTAACAAAGTATGTGACAAGACCGAGTTAATCCTATTTGTTGTCATGATATATTGATTTTAACATTATATATAGTTAAATCATAAAATTAAAGTAATATTCAACTACAATTAAGGTATATTTTACAATATATATTTTAAGATAAATAAAAATAATATAAATATAATATCATGTTAGACAAAATATTATTTATTAAGTTAAAAAATTGTGTTATTTATACATAATTATTTAAAAAATTAGACTTTTTTAAAAAAATACATGACATTGGACCAAAGTGCGATGATCCAAAATATAACCCAATCAATCTCAAAAATATATGGAGTCTAATTTCTTAAATTCAAATCCTTCAAAAGTCTCTTCAAATCGAGACAGATTAATAGGATGAAATTGGTCATGAACATCCTAATTTTTACCATTGGGAGATATAGGAGGTATTTAATGCTGATGCAGCGTGCCAACGAATCCGCGCTCAAAAGGCGTGGTGTTTTCTCTCCACAATTGAGTTCTGTTGTGGTCTTTCAACACAAGAGAACTGATGAATTACTCCTTTTGATGCTAAAATGTTAAGGCCACCTCTCGGGCATTAAATGATCTAAGCACCTTGATGTCAGCACCAAATTATACTTTGACAAAGGTGAAGAACTTCATGATTACCTTGGCAGCCTCATATTTATATTGCATTAGGTGAGTCCAGGAGAATCTGTTGTGGTCATCCACGAGGGTGATGAAAAACCTTTGGTCCCCATAAGTTGTCTCATGATAAGGGCCCTATATATCACAACGCACAAGATCAAATGGAAGATCATAAAGATTATTATTGGAAATAGATGGCAATCCATGTTTTTTAGCTAAAGGACAAATATTGTTAGGAAAGGGAGAAAATGAGTCAAATTGTGGGTTCAATTATGCAAAGACTTTGTTAGACAAGTGACCAAGTCTAGCCAAATCGAATGAGAAACTGAATTATAAATGTTCTGAACAGGTAACAAATTTGAATTATTTGGAAAAGTAAGAATGTATGGTCCTTCATTCAATTCACCCTTGCCAATCTTCATCAACGAGGATCTGTCCCGAAGGATACAAGACGAAGCATAAAAAGTGACAGTAAGAATGTGAATGAAGTAAAGCACTCAAGGACAAAAGGTTAAACCTAACAGTTGGAAAGTAAAACATGTTATGAATTATGAGATTAGGTAACAAAACAACAGATCCAACACCAAGAATAGGTTTTTCGTATGCTGTTAATGTTGGTAAAGTGACAGAAGAATCGTGAACAAGATTCAAGGACTGAAATAATGTGATCGATGAAGCACATATGTGATTTGTGGCACCTAAATCAAGCATCCAACAATTGGAAGAAACAGAAGTGGCCAATGAGGCAAATAACACAGTACCATGAGTAGTAGTGGGATCCTGGACATTGGTTGAATTGTTGAAATTAACTATTTGATTGGAGAGGAGAGAAATCAATTGCTGGCATTTAGTTGGTGTAAAAGAACTAATCGCATTAAATGGTGATGAAACAACATTGGAAGCTTTCGAGACTTGATTGATGGCAGGAGAATTCGAAGCATTCTTGGACTTAGCCTTTGAGCCAGGTGGATAATCATGAATCTTGAAACAACGATCAATGGTGTGGTGTGGTAAAACACCACGATGAGAGCAAATAGGGCAATCTTTCTCGCCTTGTTTATTTATGGCAAAATTAGCTGATGGTTTATCACCATACTTGACAGCAAGAGCCAATTGATGCTCCACAGCAGACGCTGCTATAGAACTAATTTCTCGAAGCTTTTCTTCTTGAATAATGAGGGAAAAAACCTTGTTAATAGAAGGGATAGGATCCATTTTTTGATGAACACCAAGCTATAACATTATTTTCTCACGATGAAGAAACTTTATAAATAACGATTAAAAGTTTACAACTTGTTTGCCATAACATACAACATTTAAGCCTCCCTTTGTTTGCACAAGGACGAAGTCGTACTAGTTCTGAACCTACAATGCCAATTGTCAAAGAGAACAGGCCTTATGTACGTAGGTAGTACAATAAAAAAAGGGTTTTGGGAGAACGGGGATTGTAAAAGAGTAGTGTCCATGTGAAGGACTAAATTCCAACTAATTACTATTAATATTCTATCAATAACTGAAAAACAATTGAGTCCATTATTGCCTCCCAGCTCCATAGTGCTGAAGGTTGATGCCCAGAATAGATTGTCGAAAAGCAGCACTGAGGGTGTCCTGTCCCCATAAAACCCCATTGGCTTGGATCCAAATGGGTCAAAAAGAGAAAAACAAACAGGGAAGGAGACTAAGGTGGCGTAGCCTGCCACAGCGAACCCAACTGAACAAACAGCTTATACACAGGCTCGGGAGGGAGGAGAGGACCTTCCTTCATTCTTTGTTCGAGGATTGAAAAACGGGAAGAGTAGGATAATTATATGTGATACATATATATATATAGTAAAAAAGAGCAAAAAAAGGTGACTTCAAAATTGCGTTTCAGTCATCTCCTTGGATATACCAACAGAGAAGCATGGTGGCACAGCGGCGCAGGATGTAGAGACGAGCACGTTGCTCCTTAACCAAAGAAGCACATTTGTTGCTAAAGCCACGTCCCTTTCTCTCTCCGGGGATCTTAGTTCTTTCCTTGTAGTCTTGAACCTCAGCCATGGCTTGGTTGGCTGCTGATATTAGTGTTTTTCACACCCCCCCCAAAAAAAAAAGCTCACAACAGAGCTTGAGGGAATAGGTGGAGAGAGCAGAGGAACTTATATATATATATATATACACACGTACATACGTACAAAGGCAAAGGTTGACTTGATGGAGTATAAAGGAAGCGAACGTGTGCAGGTTCGAAAACTGGGGTCTAAAGGATTTGCATTTTGCACTGTTCCGAGGTTTAAGTTTCAATGTAGGGAGGGGGAATGAATGTGGTTTTCGTGATGCAATAAAATAGTGCCCTTAATTGTGTTACCAATGTAAATTAAACTGGTTGGCGTGCAAAAACGAGCACGGTTTATTAGATAAGTGGCAAAGGTGAGCATGAAAAGAGGGGCACTGCTATAATCCAGACAAAACACAAAGTGTCTAGTCACGGAAACAGGACCCGGCAACTCTAAGGTGGATTGGAGGTTTGGTTGGATTTTACCTTCCTTCACGTTACTCAGTCTCAACAACTTCTTTTTTACTTCGAATTATTTAACCGAATGTGGCCAGCGAGCGGTCTGATAAGAAATTTATCTATTAATGACAGGTTGTTAATACAAAACACGTCACGACCTTGGTGTATTAGGAATTGTACTGGCTAGTAATTATTCTTATCCCAAAGATACTGGTTATCTCATTTTTTAACCCAATATCTTTTGGAATTTGGATGAATCTTGTTTAGTTGGTAGATGGAATATGTTCCTTTGTGAGATGGATTTATGACCCATTTTATCTCTTGTTCTGCAAAGTCAAAATTTCATATAAAGTACTTATTCTTTTTAGAGGATAATATTGGACCTGGTCTAGTCCTAAATATTTTCATTCTTTTGGTGACTGACAAAGATAAATCAGGGTGTTCTTAATATGATACGTGGTAGAATATAACTAGTTAGTTATGCTTGGAACTGGTTGCCTTGTCCAGAATGTGAAATTTACATATAGAAAGTGAGGGAGAAGGATATGCAAATCAGTTGATGCAAGCTACCTGGACTCATTGATAAATAGTCAAATCATATTCTTCAGTTTTGGTGGAGATTTGATGGCTGGCTTCCAGCTTTTGATGGCATTCCAAAAGTTTGGACTGTAAGCATAATATTGAGTAGGATCTTTTTAGGATGCCAATTTTTACCTTGAATAGATATATTTGATTTGGTGCTCAGATCGAGATTATCTTTCTTCTAATTTAGCATTAATTTGTGCTGGGTCAAATGAAGATGACAAATGTGATCTTGGTGTAGAAGATATGGTTCCATTTCTACATGCTTACCAGTACCTCTGAACGTAAGGAAGTTTTTATATACTTGAGCTCCTCGTTTTTATTTTCAACGGCATGTAAGCTATTTTATTTGACATCATCATATCAAGTTACATTATCTGCTTCTTAATCTAACTAATTAATTCTATTAATCTTCTCATCAGTTTCACCGTTTTTCCCTTTAATTTATTTCATAAAAGTACACTCAGTACAGATCCTTTTTGATGCGGAAAATCCAAGTGAAAGCATGCATAGCTGGCTGCCCTCCCACTGCTATGCTGAACGAGGAGAAAATACGGACTAACATGCCTTTCGTCTATCACAAGGATTGATTTCTTAATCCTTTATGGCATGCATCTCCATTCAGTGTACTTCCAGTAGCGTGTCACAAGCTGCCCAATAGTTTGCAATTGCAACTATAGAGTAAAATTCAAGCAGTACGGATCTTCATTGAATTTTGAGTTTTCTCTGTTTCTAATATCTAGAGATAAGAGTGCCTCGAGATCGTTCGAAAACACATGCTTATACATTTTTTATGACAGATACATGAAAATGAGAAAGAAAGAGGGAACTTGCTTCAATGATTCAAGTACTTGTATTTTGTGTTCATCTAATGGTCTCTGGTGACTTCCGGTTTTTGAAAATTTTTAAACATTTATTAGTATTTTTCTCATGAAGCATTACTTGCAGTTTTGGCCATAAACTTTACTATCAAACCGAATATTTAAATATTACAGTTGAGACGAATCTGAACCAAGACTGGAATGGTATCTCTGGAAATGACACCGAATTAGCTGCAGCCTTTTTCATACATGTAGGCAGGTAACGCAACGAATGAAAAACTTTGGATAAATACCAGATTAAATCTCAAATGCGTGTTGAACAGGAAGTGATTTGTCTTTATTTTATTAGTGATTCTTATTAAAAATTACAAAAATTTAAAAGTTTTATTTTATAATTTTTAATAAATTTTCACCCGAGGAAGTGTTGTTAGCTCTCTTTAACATTATTTTATTAATAAATCAACAAATCTCAATGCATGGACCGATGGACGAAAACTTACTGGGACCAATAATTGAAGAGGTTTCCAAGAAAGTGTGATCCATATTTACATTCATTTGAAAAAAAAAAAAAAAACTTTGTGAATTGATATCGTTTAGGGTTGCATGCATAATGTCCCTATTTTGTATTTTAAGAAGATATCACACTCCATCCAAGTTCTGAATAATTTTGAAATGAAAATTGGTGGTATATATCTAGGGATCGAACTCAAGATCATTAATTAAGTTGTAACAATTTTGTTGATTCACGCACTCGGTAGTATTCCTATTCAACTTTAAGTTTAAATATGTTTTAAATTTAAGCTAAATTTAGTTTTAATTTTTTAATTTTTTATTAGTTATAATTATTATAAATTTTCAATTTTTAAAAATTATTTCTTTTTTGTTTTGAAAATTTTAGAAAGAGAGAATAGTGTCTTAATTCAAGATAGCAAAAGTTTTTGAATTCAAAAAATACTTATAAAAAAACTTACATTTATCTCACCTAAGGAAATGAGTGACAATTCAAACATATAAACTATCAAATGTAAGATTTTATCTTGCTCCACTCAATAAGTTTTTGGAAATTAAAATAATATCTATTATCACTCAGCATTGACTTGACGTGCACCTAAGTATCATGTTAGCATCTATGATGAGGTGACATGAGACGTGACAAGTTTATATACATATCATGTCATTAATATGTGATAATACGAATCATTTTCAAAAATTTTAAATTTTACAAGAATTAAAACCAACAAAATAGTTTTTGGACAAATGAAATCAAATTTAGTTATATTTACAAAATTAAAAACATATTTTACACTCAAGTTTATTTCCCTTTGAGGATTGGAAATGAAAATAGAAATTCTCACATAAAGTTTGGTGTAGTCAACTTCGTATACCTAGTTAATTCATCAACTATAATTAACTATTTATTTATGACATGTTAATTTGCCATTAAAACACAATTCCTATTGGTTTATATGGTAAGAAATTTGGTTTCTCTTAAATAATATTTCAAGTCCGAGTCCTATAAATGAAATATATATATATATAGAGAGAGAGAGAGAGAGAGAGAGAGAGATAGAAGTATTGGGAGATTCTTATCCTTTTAAATTGGTCCACTTAACTCAATTTAGATTAGTTGGTTTCTCATACAACTTCTAGATACTAAGATTTAAAATGAAAAATAATAGAAAATAAAAGTGCATGTTTAGATGTCAGTTAGAAGAATTTAAAGGTATTTTTACTCTTAAAACAATAAAAAAAAATTCTCCTTCATTTTGTGCCTTAGATTCTAAAAATGTGCATTGAAATTTAAAAAAGCATGTTTCCAACTTTTATCCGAACATAGTCTAAGTTGGCTAACAAAATTATGAAAACATTTCTCATTTACAAATAACTATTGTATATAATTAGGAGTGTAAATGACTTGAATCTAGCTAAACATTTAAAATTCAAGTTTGGCTTCAAAAAATTTGGTACTCAATCTTGACTCATTTATTAAACTAGTTAAATTTAAAGTCTAGACTTGATTTGTTAGAAAAATATAAAATTTGAATTTAACTTGTCTAATTCATATATAACTTATTTTTTATTTATTAAATATATTCTTGAATTATTTTTAAAAAAATTATTAATTAAGTATAGATATTTTATGTAAAAAGATGAGATAAAAGAAAGAAGAGAAATAAAATAAAATAAATATTTGAACGTAAAAATGATATAATAATTTTTTGTGATAAAATTACAAATAATTCATTACACCACTTTCTTATATAAAATTAATATCTTTTTTAATCATTATATATGTGTGTGTAAGCACAAATTATTCACAAGCTATGTTAAACCATAAATTTGAGATTAAAATCAAATTTGAGTTTTTTTATTAAAATAAATATAGTTGATTGAAAATTTAATTAGTTAAATTTGAATAATTAATAAATAATTCAACCCATCTACACTCTACCAATAATTATGCATCAATCCAGTGATACAAAAAATAATATACAAAATAGACAACTTGCTTTCCTTTCTTTTTCCTTTTTTCTTTTTGTATACGATATGCTATCAGTCAACTGTCTAAAAAGTTTAGGGTATAATTTGGTAATTATTGAAAGAATTATATCACTTAAAAATAAAAAATTAAACCAAGCAAAATTTATGCTTTTAAGTGAACGAACATGGGTAATTATAAAATCTTATATTTTTAAACCTGGTTCTTTATGTAAAAATTCATTAGACTTAAAGGCATAAATAATATATAGGTTCACTTACGCTATTGAATTTCAACTTTTTTATTTAAAATAATAATGCTATAAAGATTAAACCTCGGATTACATTCTATGTCATGATATCTTATAAACTTAAGGGCTTTTTTTTTTTAATAAGAAAATTAGTAGAATGGGAAGACACTTCCAAATATTAACGGACAGGACATTAATAACATGTTAAGACTGTCAACAAAGACTTACTCAGAAGATTATTGTACAAGCCTAAATCTTAAATAGTTTTATCCAATCATAACTACTCAACTAATCCCAGAGCGTCAGGGAATTGTTCTGAAGAGGGTTTGTCCATTAACTGGGATTTTAGTGGCATCAGAGAATATCAAACCCGCATCCACAGAAAAAATGAAAGTTAACTTTAAATCCTTGACCACTTGTGTTAACTTACATCGGCTAAGCTTAAGTTTTTAAATGAAAACACATATATAATTTTATATTTTATGACCTCTAAAAGGATAATAAGGTTTTGTCACAACCATGAAAGTAAAATATACCCGTATAGAATTTAATTTTATCAACATAATCACATCTCATCGTTTAAATAAATAATAGGCTTATACATGTTTACTTGTGTTAAGGGCATGATCAATAAAATTTCATTAGTAAGAAAATGAAATAGAAGGATCTTAAAATTTTTCGTAATAATTTAAGATTTTAATTGATAAGTTTAAAGATTTATGATAACTATTTATAATTGCACTAAAATTAAGGGGTTTGTTCTTTTTTTAAATATTTACTCTTATATTATAAATTAAAATACACAACTTAAAAAGTAAGTCTCTTACTCTCTCTACTTTTTCAATTAAATATTTTTAATATTCTCTTTCTTTTCTTATTTGGATGTGCATTTCACGCACTACTCTGCGATTAATAAAAAAATAAAATTCTCTCAACCTACTCTTCTTCTATCATTACATGTTTACTATCTTCCTAATTGTCTATGTCTTGCAATATACATTCTTTTATATCTATCTTGAAATTAAATTTCAATCAATAATTACAAATTTAAAATATAATTTATATATTTAAAAATATTTATTTGTTATAAATTTTAATTATATAAAAATAAATATTTATCTTATACATTGTATATGCTAAAAGACTAGTTACTTACCACATTGTGTGATACTTGCAATTTATTGAGCGAAAGATTTTCTGGTGAATTATTTAGTGAGAATTATGAATTTCATTATGAATTTTCTTTTTTTTAGTTCTCCCAAACCTAATGGGCAAAAAGCTCATGTTTTCAGAAACAAATATATATATATATATATACACTAGTATTTTAGCTTGTGCATTACACAAAATAAATGTTTATTTTATATAATTAAAATTTATAATAAATAAATACTTCTAAATATATAAATTATATTATAATTAAAATTTATAATAAATAAATATTTTAGCACATATAAATTATATTTTAGATTTATGATAAATACTTTATATTATGATACAATATTATTTTTAATTATTGATAATTTCTTTTAAAAAAATATCGAAATTCAAGTTAAAACTAAAGATATTGAAAATAATAGATTGAAAGAAATAAGAGATTAAGAAAATTTCCTAAAAGTGTTCTCGTTGAAGAATGATAGCTAAAAACACTTTCGTTTAAGATAATTATTCTAAGTTATATATATAGAGGAATATCATATGCATGTTAAAAGCGTATTAAATTTTGAAGATAAAATATATATATTCAAAATTGATTTATGATATTTAGTTATAGTTTGTTAAACCGTTTAATTGATATTAGGAGCATATTTGAATTTTAAAGATTATATATATATATATATATATATATATATATATATATATATTTGAAATTGGTTTTTGATATTCAGTTACAATTTATTAAAAGCATAAGAGCATATACCAAATGTATGTTAGGAGAGTGAAGTTCACCTCTTCATGAAAAAAGAGTATTCAAATGAGAGTGAATGTGAGAGAGAGTGGAGGCCTAAGGCAATAGATAATTTTACACATTTATATATATAGAGGAATATGGGTCAGGATCTGTTGACACTAGGTGTCAAAGTTAACTAAATTACACATTCAATAACTTTTTGTACAATGCAAATTTAATCAATCCAATCGTTGAATTTGATGTTCTTATTAATTAGATTAAATATACAAAATTTCATATAATTCCAAAATTATTTAATACTTCATTGCATCACTTTATTTTAACATACAATATAATACTAAAATATATGTAAATATTCAATGTTAGATAACATATCTAAAAAGGTCCAAATGATGTGAAATTTGATATACATGATCATGAACATAATATCACACAATTCAATGGTTGGATTGGTTAAATTTGTACTCTACAAAAAGTTATTGAAGGTGTAATTTGACTAACTTTGACATTTAATGTCAACAGATCCTGACCCTATATATATATATATATATATATATATATATATATGTACACACACACACACGCCATTCAGAAGTGGCAAACAAAGGCCCAATGGAAGATTGGTCCAATCAATTATAAGTTAAGCGAAAATAGGAAAATATAAAGGTAGAAGATAACAGCAAAATATTGTGGGGGAACTTATTGCTATTTGCTGTAGCAGAGTCCGGGTAGTATCAACTATCAAGAGCACTTTGATAATGAAGGAGAGGGGTAGCAATACACTGGAACGACTTTATCCATCAATAGTCAATGGGCCACGTAACGGCGAATCCGAATTGGGCTTCAGCCTGCCTGAGAGGGACAAAGGAAAGGCTAAGTATTTCACTCTTCTTGTTAAAACTTAAAAGCAACAAAGCATCACGCCAACTGCGTGCAATGCATCATAACTATACCTAGCTGTTTGTTTGCTACTGTATTTTTAGACTATCGTGAATCATCCGCCTACGCTTTTGGAATTTCTGTATGAATGAATGGACGCGAGGGTCAATTTTTGTTCTTCCATGTGCAGATAATCGCAAATTAAGCCGAGATTCATACTCCTATGATAGCTGGGGCGAGGTAAGGCCTTTCAGTGCTGCAACGAGGCGTGGTAACGACTTTTTGACCAGGCAATTTTGATTGGTGACTATAGTTTTAGAGGAATGAGTCACTGAAATGTTAAATGGGCCTTCATCATGTTAATGGGAGACATTTTATGGTGGCCCATATTATTTACCCAACATAAAGTAGTTCCCTTTTGTATCTAGAAATCTAACTAACTAACCCAAATACCAAGTGTGTCGGGCGGGTCAAGTGAACGTGTCCTGCCTGCGTGGACCTTCATACTTATTGACACGTAAACACCCCATTCCATTTTAGTCTACTGTTATTATTGTTATTATTATAAATTATAAACAAGGTAGGACCGAAACAGGGGGCGTTTAAGTCTTGTACTCTACTACCCTGCAATTGAAAGACAATGTTGAGTTCCCGTAATAAAATCTTAACAAAGATTGAATGACGAAATGAATAGGAAAAGATAAGAGAGAGAGGGATGTGATGTGTGTTACTCGTGTGTGTGATCACGTTGATGACGGGTAATGCTTGATCATAGTCTATCTGTCTGTCCTGTGTGGTATTATTATTTTAATAATAATAATATGCACTCATCCATTTGCCTTATTAAATTGTCTATGTTGGCGTCTGAAGCCAAACCAAACCAAACCAAACATAACGTGCAGCCGAGTATTTACTCAACGGCAGCTAGCTACTTAAGTCAGTGGAGTAGTGGAAAGAGATCCGTACGGAGAAAACGAGATCGGAGAACGATGAGCAGCAACAACAAGAACGTTGGACAGTTTGGGGACACGACGCTGACCAAAGTGTTTGTGGGAGGGCTAGCCTGGGAGACTCAGAAAGAGACATTGAGAGAGCACTTTGAAAATTTCGGTGAGATCCTTGAGGCCGTCATCATTTCCGATAAGCTCACCGGCAGATCCAAAGGCTACGGCTTTGTAAGTACATCAATATACATAATAAACTTAATTTACATTCATAATTATTCATTCATTCAGTACTACTACAAGTGGTAATTAAATTAATAATTACGTTACGTCGTTGTAAATAAATAAATAAATATATAAGGTAACGTTCAAGGAAGCTGAGGCGGCGAAGAAGGCTTGCGAGGATCCAAGTCTGATTATCAATGGGCGCAGAGCCAACTGCAATCTGGCATCGCTGGGTGCACGGCGTCCAAGGTCTTCTTCCACCACTTCACCTCCACAAACACAACAAGGTACATTAATTTGCCCATATCCATATGCTAGCTGTAAATTGTAATCTAGTAGTAATTTTGATGATTGATTTATCAACATGATATTATTGGCATGGAGGTCGGTCTAACTTTGATTAAAAAAACTCTAGTGGCAGGTGGAGGAATCAGGAACGCCAATCAGGTCCAGTGGTATTATCCCCTGGGAACTCCCGCACCTGCTTCCCCATTCCATCATCACCCATTTCCTTTGTACGGGTATTCTTTTCTTTTTTAATTTTAAATTTGATGTACCGTCTAAAGTTTCTTTTTCTTTTTTTTCAAATTAAGATTTGATTAGAATGTACCTATATACTGTAAAGAACTAATTATGGATCATTAAAAATTATTAAATTTTTATAACTATTACTTTAAAAGCCAATATTAAAAGTATTATTTAATTAGTTAATACACTTTCAATGTATCAAAATTAAATTCTTAAAATTATTAACAAGTTATAGTAAAGGTTAAATTCTTTTCTGAATGAGTAATGTTCTATCTTTACGCCTAAGCCCGTGTTATTTTACATTATTTAATTATAATTGGCTTTATCAAATTTTCAATATATTTATATTTTTTTAATCTTATATTAACGCGTAAGATGTCTCAGAATCGTCGTGTTTACTTTTTCTGGTTTAGTTTTAGTACCAGTAACGACAGCTTTAATATTGAATATGATTTCTTCACTGCCTTGAATTTGATTTCTTATCTAGTTTGTTTACATTATTGTATTCAGGTACACACCCACTTACATTGCGACGGACATAAATTACAATTACAATCAGGTAGACAGTTGCAGCACTACTCCATCGATACCAAAGCAAAATTAATAAAAGATTGCAATTGCAATTGTAAATGAGAAAAAAAAAATTAATAAAAGAGATTTTGAAGTTAGGAATAGAAATTTATTTTAATTAAAAGTTGTGATTGGAATTGGGGCGTGGTGCATGCAGAAGCTGAGCTACGGAAGCGGTGGGGGCTACATGAATGGGCATGTGTACACAAGCCAGGCTATTGTGGGTGCGAATACATTGATGCCAATGTACCCTCCTGTCTACCACTTCCACCGAACCGAGACAACGGGTGTGCCTGCCCACATCTTCCACCCATTTTGCCACACTGCTAGTGCTCCCATCCATCACTCCTAACACAGGTGCGCCACATCCTATCTTATTTCTAATTACCATTTCACCACGCCTCACTTGTGCATGCTCTCTATTACCACCTTTGCCACTTTTATACTTCATTTTACTATTATTCACCTAGCCTTGGTGAAAATAAACAGTATTATTTACGCATAAGACATGTCTTGAAGTTTTGATTGGTCCCTTGATTTTATACATTTCTGGTTTAAACTTATATTATAGAGACAATTTGTCTGGCTGTGGAATAGGTCCAGTTGGCACAGGTGAATGCTTCAAAAGGGTGGTCTGAGAAGAGCTTAGTTGGCAAATAATAACAGAAGGTGGGGTGGAAGGTGGTGATTGCACGAAGCAACATTATTATCTGATCTGTTGTGCCTCTACTTTCCAATTTTATTATTATTATTATTATTTTTAATTCTTAATCTTAGGTGTTTCATTGATGAGATTCTTTCATTCTCTCTCTCCCTCTCTTCAGCATGAGCTGTGAATTGCTCAGTTTCGGTACAAGAAAAGAACAATATGTCCATGTGTATGTTGAATCAATCCCCCGTAGCTTATTGGCTGCTTCTGGTCTCACTGCTTAACTTTTATTTTATTTTATGTTTTTATTTGATAGTATTAATGTACATTGTCATGTTATTAAGAAATTTTAACTTTCAAAAATATATATTTATTAGTGAAACTATTCTCTCTCCCTCTCCTCTTTATCAAATTTGGTTGGTAAGTTGCAACTCACTCTTCAGGAATAATTGAGCAAATTTATTTATGAATTATTTTAATTTGACTGATTAAATACTCTATTAAAACTTGTTTATTTTTAAAACAGAGTTCAAAGTTAAAGTTAAACTATGAATATATTACATAGAAAATCGTGATTTTGTTTATAATTATTTTATATTTATCACTTATCTAACTCCAATTTTTACCATCTATCTTAAAAGAAATCTACCATCTCTATGTTACAACATCCCATATTCCATTCTTAAGTTATCATTATAAAAAAAAAATGTTTTATTTATATTTTTACTTTATCTTTTAATATAAAGATATTTATTAACACTAAGTTAATAAACTTAAAAAATAATTTTAAAAAATTGTAAAAGAAAAAAAATAAGTAACTCACAAATAAATTAAATTTAAACTATATATTTTTAAATAAGACAAATTTAAGTTTTAAATTTAACTTATTAAGCTCTGATGATTTCTTTTAAAGCAAGTATAAACTAATGTGTTCGGTTTTATTCAACTCGGTTATAATCTAGTATTGATTTTACATTGTAATTAAATTGCCCAACTTTAATATTTTCACACATCTAATCCTCTTACATTCTTTTTTAGTACTTCATTTTTTTATTTTTTCATCACATTATTTATTACAATTTTTACTTCTTTTTTTTTTTTCATATCTCGCATCTTTAATAAGAGTTATACACCTAAAAAAATGTTAAACAATCTTTTGAAGTGGATCAGAGAGTCGCTAGAATGGAAGTTAAATAACGATCCTTAATTGTTTAAAGGCCTTCTTCTGCACAAATTAGAAACTTCTTATGATTTTCTTTGTTCAAGTTGCTTCTTCTTGGCAATCAGAAGTTGGTTAGGAATAAAGAATTATTTTCTCACACTTGAAATAATAATGATAATCACTATCTTTGATTATCTAGGTGTTGAGAAGCAAATCTTTAAAAAAACACTATTTGTAAAAATTGTTTCTAGTAGTTATCAGAAGTTGGTTCTTTGATACAGTAGACTTTAAGTCTGGTTCTAAAATATGAAACCTATTTAGATTGATTTAAAACTTTTTAGTTTAAATAAATCACTTGATTAAAATGTGTTTCTAAAATCAAAACTGAGTTTAGCTCAAGGTTTCTTAATGTTAAAATCAAAAAACAAATTTAAAATAACAAATAGCAAGACAAGTGCAAATACATGAGAAGCAAGGTAAAGAGGATATTGCACACATAAATTTTTATAATGGTTCACCCTTAATCCTTAGCTACATCCATTCCTAACCTACTGGAGGATGTTGTCACTACAATCTCACAAAATTACAAGGTTTTCTTTTATCCTTAAGCCTTCATAGGCTTTCCACATAGTATTCTTTGCAAGCCTCTACATGCTAACCACCCAACTAATATTCTCAATCTCTGCATGTTCTAACAACTATTAGATATTCTTTTCCCAAGCCTCTTCAGGCTTAACTTACAGCTCAACAAATGTCCTAACTCACAACCAACCCAGTTGTGTACAACAAAACACTCTAGAAGCAAATGTCCACTTGACTGGTCTTATGAGTTCCTCTCTATTTTCTATCATTGGACAGACTTATTTTTATTTCTTGCTAATCACTATACAACGATATATAGAGACTCAAAAACACTATTTAAGATATTACAAATGATAGACATAAAGTAGAGTGTTTGACAAAGGAAGATTCTTCCCTTAGAAACATATTTCTCTTTTTAAATGACCTTCACTTTTATTGTTTTCCTTCCTTGCATCGAGATCTTCAAATTGAGGGTGTATTTATATCCTCCTTAACTTCAAAGTAGTAGTTTATGGCTATTAAAAACAATTTCAAACTTAATCCAACTCTCTCCAAAAGTTATATGTTATCCTTTTCCTATAGTTATGTTTGACTGTTGTTTTTTATCCTTCCTTGCATTAAGATTTTCAAATTAAGGGTGTATTTATAGCCTCCCTGACTTCAAAGTAGTTGTTAACTACTGCAAAAAAGACTTTTTAAATCGATTAAAAATGACTTTTTAATTTGGTTCATGAACTATTTTAAATACAGCCAATATAAAAAGTGGAGACCTTTTACATCAAATTTTGAACCGATTTAAAAAAAAATCTTTTTAACTCAGTTGTTAGTAGAACCGATGTAAAAATTTGACCATTTTTAAATCAGTTATGTACATAGATCTAATTTTAAACTTAAACCTACAATGCGCGG
The DNA here is from genome assembly GCA_004329165.1 of Spatholobus suberectus. Taxonomy (NCBI): domain Eukaryota; kingdom Viridiplantae; phylum Streptophyta; class Magnoliopsida; order Fabales; family Fabaceae; genus Spatholobus; species Spatholobus suberectus. The sequence continues at coordinate 721,621 of CM014732.1, read as the reverse complement.
CAACCTAAATTTAAAATAATAAAAACTAGCTAGTGCTAAATAACGTGTCTAAAATCTAACCCACAATGGTGATGATGATGATGAATCAAGAACTCATCTCCACCATCCCAAGCACTTCGCATTTGCTCCCTCTCGCTTCTTGGCTAGCGTCACCTTTACATGTGGTGGCTTCTGTTTCGTAGCCGCGTCGGTAGAAGCCACTAGGTAGAGCAAGCACGTGGACCAGTCCCTTAGCATGGCTGTGAGCACTTGCTGCGCGCCTTCCCTAAGAGTGGTGTTTTCGAGTGGTGAAACAATGCATTTCATGCAATGTCGTCGAAAGCGAATGGCAGAAGCATGTTGGTGGAAGAGGACAACTCCAGCATCTGCAGTTTGGCGCCAGTGGCGATGGAAGCGGCGGCACTTCCGGAGAGTAGCTGCAGCATCTTCAGCTAGAGGGAGAGACCCCACAAAAATTACAAGTTAAATTAGGATGAGGTGAAAAGGGTCAAAAATAGAAGGTGTGGAAGTTGAAATATTGGTACCCTATTTCGTGAGTTCCACTAGTGACGAGCTGTCATGCCCTGAAGAGTCCACCTATGCTGTTACTATGTGGACTGGCTCCTAATGCAATTGGACTATGATATTTTTCTTCTATGGTTGAAAATGAAAGAGGTGGTGGCTGTTATGCACATTTTGAGACCCCACACATTTTTGACACAGAGAAGAGAAAGTGGATCTACAAGCTATTATGTACTACACAAGAAGGAGGGAGCAGGATTTAAAAATGTTGAAGAAGGCTCAAAATTTTAACTCAGCTACATAGTAACTAATTTAAAAAACTTGTTTTTTAAATCGGTTATTTATTAACCAATTTTAAAACTTTCTTTTTAAATCGGTTACACAAATAACCAATTTAAAAGACAAGTTTTTAAATCTGTTTGTAGACACCCAATTTAAAATAGTTGCACTTATTTACAAAAGAATCATTGTGCTTTTTATTTAGATCGGTTCATGTAAAACCGATTTAAAAACCTGTTTTAAAAATTACTTTTTGCATTAGTGGTTTATGGTTATTAGAAACAATTTCAAACTCAGTCCAACTCTCTTCAAAAGTTATATGCGTTGTCCTTTTCTTACAATTATGTTTGATTGTTGTTTTTTTTGTCATTCTACTACTTCTAGAATCTTTTTTGTAAAATATCCTTTCACAATTTTCGAAATCCTTAGCTTCAATTTGAATTTAAACTTGGAAAACTGGTATGAGCTAGATTTCCAAGAGCATATGCTCTTACAACTTTTGAAATTTGTTAGGATTTTTGTTTTTGAAGACTATTTTTTGTAGGATACTTCTTATAGTGGCTTTTGCATGCTGCAACGCTTGTGCAACGATCTTCTTATCTTTTGATTGCTTTGTTTGCATCAGTATTTGATGGTCCAGGTAGGTTATTGCTTTTGGAACATATATTAGTTTAGTTCTAAGCATGTTGCTTTTGATATTGGAATTTTGTAGCTTCTAAACAATGCAACTATCTTTATCTCATTTTTTGTTCAATTTTCATCTTATGATCGACCTTTTGATCACATGTAGCTTTTAATCTTGCTATCCTTTGATCAGTTTCATCTTCTAATCTTGTTTTTTTTTTTTTATCACACACAAGTTTTGTTCTTATTACACTTTGATCTTCTGAAGGCATATTCAGTATGGTATGCTTTTGGTCAACTTTTCTTCTAGAGGATACTTCAGATTGATGCTTCTCAAGCTTAATCTATCCTCTTTGTGATTTGTTCCAATGTATATCATGAAGTCATGTTCTTATAATCATATTCTCAAAGCAAACCATTAGTTTCTTAATTTAGAAGACTTAGAATTTGCCTTTGGACATTTGTTATCTTTAAAACTTCTTCTCATGAAAGGCTTGACCTCAACATCTTTTTCCTAAATTGTTGTCAACCCTAATTATTTTACGTATTTATATTTCTTTTTTCCTTTTTTATCATATTATCTGTCACTTTTTTTATCTCTATCGTAGGACATAAAATATTTCACTAGTGTCAAATGATTTTGTGCATTGGTAACTGGTTAACTGAAGTCGAGATCTAGACCTAGACGATGTAGAATTCATAATATATTAAAACTATTGCTTTAGCTTGTATATTGCACAGGATAAAAATATTTGTTTTTATATAATTAAAATTTATAATAAATAAATATTTTGAATTTCTAACTTATATTATAATTAGAATTTATAATCAATAAATATCTTTAAATATATAAGTTATATTTTGAATTTATAATAAATAATTTAAATTATGATATAAGATCATTTTTAACTATTGACAAATTTTTTTAAAATTATTAAAATTCAATTTAGAGATAGAGATAAAATAGAATATATTGAAGGGTTTAGACAATTAAAATTTTCAAATATATAATATATAGATAAAGATAAAATGAGTATAATTTAAAATGATTCAAAGAGAATTTTTTTAAACTAGTTACAAGATAGCATTTGAAATGCACATTCAAAAAAAGAAGAAAATAAATATTAAAAATGTTTAATTAAGAACATAAAAAAAGTAAAAATTTCAGTCTCTAAATTATGTATTCTAATTTATAATTTTGAATGTAAGAGTATAAAACCAACGGTAATATATATATATGGCCAAAGACTGGTGTAAGCTGCCTTGAACCATGTCATGATTAATGGTACTTCAGCAACGTGTTAAAATATTTGTGCACTAAAAAGAGGGGATTTAGATTTCAATTGCTCCGATTTTTGTGGACAAGTGCAGTCCTTAATCATCATAGATTTTCAGTAAATTGGGTGGGCAAGTATTATGGACCGAGCCTAGCCCATCCAGTGCCAGCCTATAATTTCTTTTAAAATTTTTTTGGTGTATTAATATCTTTTGAATTTTAAATGTATATATTCGCCTAGAGTCTACAATCCTTGCTTACTTTAGATCCTGTTGGGGGAATGGATCTGTTTATTCTAAATTTTCGCACAATTAATTGTAGAAATATTAATGTTGGAAGAATTAATTTTGAAAGGATTAACATTAAAAAAATAATTTGTATTTTAAAAATTCCTTTTATACTATAAATTTGAGTTTTAAATTTTTTAAGTAGGATAAATAAGATAATTTTCATACATTTTTTCTCATCAATTACTTGTATTTTTTATTTTGTGGCACACATTTTATAAATTTTATATCAAATCAATATATTTTTAATTAGTTATCTAATTAAATAATTTTTATTAATTAATTATTTAATTAATACTTAAATAATTGATGAGACCACAAATTGTATATCGTTACAAGTAATAAAAACAGTAAGTTGCAACATATCATTCACAAGGATTTATAACAAATTCACATAGTCAATTGCTGATTTATACACACAAATAGGAATTTGAGTTTTTAGGTTGGGACATTGAGTAGCAAGCACAAAGATTAGAAAACCAATACAATATTTTTAGGATTTTTATATTAAAAAAGAAAACCAAGAATGCAATAAATAAAAGATTTGACTCAATTGAATAAGACTTTGGAACTAAACTTCATTCAATTTCATTACAAAACCTAAAATGAAATTAATAAAACTTAGTTCTATGTTTCAACTATCAAATTCACTAAATTATTGAAATTCTATTTTTTTAAGCAAATAAACTTTTATTCCCAATTCACTTAATAGCAAATATTCAATGACTATTTCTATCCCAAAAAATATAAGGTTTGACACTTAAAGCACATTCATTCATCCAATTTTCATTCAATATATAAATTAAAAATTATTCAAAAGTTGATCAATTTGTAGAACCTACCAAAAAAAATTCTTAGAACACATGAAAAATACTAATAGGGAACTATCAAGATGAGATAAATCAAAGAAGCCTAATTATATTAATAACTCGGGTTAGGAATTTAGAAGATTCATTAAAATTCACCCAAACCCACTTAGGGATGGTTTACCTAATAAAATCTAAAAGAAAATAGTAAAAGAAGAAGAATTGCATAAATTTTTGAAAAGATTCAAGCTTGCACCCTTATCGTCTTCATCTATTTATAAAACTAGTGTAATAACCGTGTCATGCACGAGTTTTAAATTTATAATTTATAATTTTTATATTATTATAATTATTTAATATATTTTTTTGTATCTATCTATCTATCTATCTATATATATATATATATATTAAGTACTAATAATTCTTGTAATTATGTATAAGGATGATTGTGAAATTGTGCTCAATTAGAATATACAATAAAAATTAATTCCTTAATTTTATGTGTCATAATAGTCCATAAATTATTTATATGCAAATAATTATATCTCATAATTATCCATAATTTGATTTGTGTGAAAATGAATGTGAGACCAACATGTAAGCAAAAAATAGAGGGAAATGTTCTGGTATTACCAAAGTAGGACAAGATTCTATATGAAATTGCTCCAGAGATTGGTGGAACTTTCTTATTTAACATGGCATATAATTTAAATGGATATTCCAATTATATAAATTATATATAACAATTACATGTAATGATTTTAATTTTAATTATATATATTTAATAATACATTAACACTGAATCAAACGACCCCTAATCGATGACGCAAAATTTAGTTTATAGAGTAAAATCATACGAAAATGATCACATTTGCTTTAAAGCCCAGTTTAGAATATCTTCTTCATCCATACTCTTAAAATATAGGCTTAACAAATAGAAGAAATATGGGTATATTTGATGGAGAGGTGGGTTGCTAACAAACAAAAGGTGATTGCATAGGATGGTAGTATATTACCAAATATTAAAAAAAGGTTGGACATGGAATCTGCTACAACCAAATATTGGTTGACTAGGTACTTATTTCAAAAAAAATTTACACAAGCATTCCACGTGCTCATGTTATTACATGTATGAGGTACATGAATGTCAACCCTGAAGAATACATCCCAGACTTCTACAGAAAAGAGATGTATGAGGCCTGCTATCAACCCATAATTTACCCAACAAATGGACAGAATTTATGGAATATTACAAAGTTCACTAATATGCAACCACCTACAATCAAAAAGATGCCTAGGAGGCCCAAAAAATCAAGAAACGAAGAGCTTGGAGAAGATACCAGCAATTCAAACAGAGTTAGCAAAAAAGGAATGCTAAAGAAATGCAAAAGATGTGGACAGCAAGGCCATAACAAAACCACTTGCCTGTTAGGTCCAATTCCTACAGAAACTAAAGTCCAACTCGAAGTTGAGTCACAAACACCAACCTAATCACAACCCCAAAGCCAAAGCCAACAGTTTGTACCAACCCCAACTCACACCCAAACAGAAGTCCAAACACAGACCCTAACCCAATCCTAACCACCTACATCAACCCAAATATAGTCAGAATAAGCAACCCAAAACCAACCTACTACCCCACCACAAACCCAAAGCATTGCACCAAATAACAACCAATCAAATCCATCACAAAAACCCAAACAAGACCAAAACTACAACCAAGAAGGAACAGGGTCTTACGCTGCAGTGAAGATGAACAATGCTGTCTTTTTTTGCTAAATGATATTGTAAAGCCTTTGTGCATAAGTTTAAGTTATTAAGTTGTAGTGGATCCTTCTTTTTTTTGCTAAATATGATCATTTTGCTTTATGTAATGCCATTGGGCAAATTACACAATTTTTTTGGTGTGTTGACCTGCTACAATGCAGTAAGGTTATTATGTAATTAACAGTTATCTCTACTGGTTGTTTTAATCCAATGAATTAAGGTTTCATTTAATTAATATGTCCCACAAATATGATTAAGCTTCTTCTTTGTTTCATCTTGGTTATTCGAATAATGAATCAATTCCATATGTATTTACCAACAAATAATGATTAAATCAAAATACATCAACAAGAAAATTAAACAACGTTGACATCAATTGGAAACTAATTCTCATTAATTAATAACCAAAAATATATAAAAATCAAACTTGTCATGTAAACTCCTTCAACCTAACACCATAACACATAATCTAGGGCTACTTCAAATACATGTGAATTGAATAACCCTCTGCCCTAGGTATCCTAAACAACATAAACATCAGAGTCACATTTATCCCTAGCATCAAAATGCCAAAAAAGATGAACATCTTTAGTCATCTCCTATTACAACTTAAGGACTTCTACACAACCAAAATCTTTCTCCTTTGTCTCACAATCACCATGTCCTTTTCGTCCACAATTTCTTCAGGATACCAATGAAAATAACTACATCCAATCTCTTCATCCCTTTTCTACAATGAACAAAATTTCCAAATTCACAACAAAGACTATAACTTTTGAAAGAAAAAGTTTTTAAGAATCATCAACTTACAATGAAATATTTACAACTCCAAAACCTCCTCCCAAAGTTGATAGTTGTTTCAGCAGTGCGCAAAACTGCCTTCTCAGCACAGTTGTAAAGAGGAGCCCACCTGCTTCCACCATTAATGGACGAACCTTGGGAATCCGTGGGGGTGGACGAAATCTGCCTATACCTCAAACCAAAAGCACTAGTAGCCAACGTGGAACTTTACCAAGAACCATAACTTTCATATTTAGGGGAGAAGACTCCTTTTTAACAACAACGTGAACAAAACCCCACCCCCAACCCTTAACGATAATATTTGGCTTCCTTAATTTTTAAGAAAAGAATTAAATAATAATAATTACATGTATTTGACTATGTGGACCAAATAACAGGTCATTTGGACAAGTGAAATGCTACGTCATCCAATACTAACGTCCGTTATAACATTCACGACGGAAAGGACGAAATTGAATCATTTTAAAAATTGAAGATTTTAGAAGATAATGGACCAAAACAAATATTTTAAAAAAGATAAAGACTCAAAATTATATTTAAGCCTAAAATATATAATAATAATTATACACAAATATCTTCCCAAATTATACTTAAAATATATAATACTTATGTTGGTCTTTGAAACTTGTATTAAATTATTGTCATAAATAATAGAATGTAAGTAAAAAAATTATTGTCATTAAAATTTTAAAAATTTCGACACCACTTCTTTCCTATCAAACGAACGGAAATAGTATATTTTCTTTTCTTCTGTCATCTTCTCTTTACTTCCTCGTTATTCTCTTACCAAATAGTGTCTGAAAACAATTGGCAAAATTTTTAAAACGTTGAGTTTTTTCTTTTTTCTAGATTTTTGCACTGAGAATAATCAGAATATAGACAGACCATCTTTTTGGATGCATGTGTACTGTGTACGTTAGGGCACCATCAATCAATGATTACTTTAACAAAAAACCATTGGAGCGAATATACGTCATTTGTATAATTTTTCCAATGAACATTTATAAGATAAGAAAATAAGAATATAAATTAATTAATTTTTTTCTATAAATCAAAATTAACTTATGTATTTTAATTTTTATAGAATTTTTTTCATCTAATTTTTTCAAAAGCTAAAATATATAACTTGATTTTAATTTATGTAAAAAGTTCAATTTTACTTTTTATTTTTCTATCAGTATTTATTGAAAAGTTTATGTACCATTAAATAAGAAACAAACAATTGTATTTTTTTTTTGTCCTAATTATAAGAAACATATATATATTTACTTTAATTTACTAAGATTGGCCTAGTGGTGGGGTTTGAGTAATATGCACAAAATTCTAAGTTTTAATTTTGCCGTCTTTGTACATACAAAAAGAAAGGATATATATATATATATATATATATATATATATATATATATATATATATATATATATACAATGAGGATCATGTTACTTTTGAAGTAACTCTTGGTAGAGTTACTCACTCAATAACTCTTGATATATATTAAGTTTGAATGATCCAATCGTTGAATGTTTTGATACACTTACTTATTTTCCATGCAAGTAGTTGTCTTTATTAGCCTATTAATAATATAAGTTACATTTATTAATCAGAAAAATTATTCCTTAAATTATGTGTTGTGTCACTAAATATAATCACTACTATTATTTAATTCTATGGATATTTTAAAAATAAATTTAAATTTATAATATTATTAATTAAAATTAACTAACTTAATTACTTGTATTAGTCTTAATGAATTAATTATTTATTTTTTATAACAGTATAAAAAATCAGAGAGAGTAGAATCATAATCTTTCCTAATAAAGTACATAGAATTTATGAAAATAATTTATAAGTCCTATAAATTATTTTTAATTGTTTAATAATTTTTTTAGAAAATTATTAAATGAATTTTTAAAATTTATTTTTATAATTTTATGGTTAAATTTATAATATAACTTCTCATATAATAAGAATTAGTAAATAAATATTTAATTAAGTTGTTTATACAAATATATTTCAAGATTTTTCTAAGTTGTACACCTAGTATTTTTTTTTTCATTTTAAAAGTTAAAAAAATTATTACTTTCAACTTTAATTTTACTTATCGTAGATTTGATTTTAAAAGAAAAAAAAATACCAAATATCATGTATATTGTGCAAAAGCAATTAGCTTTGCAGCAAATGGAATTTTAGGGAAAAATACAAAGCAAAAAATTGATTGTCACGTGGATGATTCGATATCAACAAACACCTATGATTTGATATTTCTATATTTACTGAAGCACTTGCCAAGCTGCGATTTGATATTTTTCTATGTTTACTGATGCACCGGTGGCCAAGTTGCGAACCCCTAACCTTCCCTTAATTAGATCGTACGAAATTGAAGCTAACGTCATATTAATTAGGGATGCAGAATTTCTCGCCGCGATTTGCAAAGATCATTTATCGGCGAGGGCAATTGGGGGAATCACAATTTATTGTATCGACAAATAGCTATAATGATTTTTTTAATCTGAAATAAAATGAAATTTTATATTTTTATTATTTATAATAAATTTCTTTAATGAACTTATTTATAATGATAAAAGTTGATGGACAAAATTAGAATATGCGATATTAATCTTTAATCTATGTTTTTTATGTAATTTTTAATCTTTATGTCACGTTTTCAAAAACTCACAAGTCACAAATAACCATAAATAAACGTTTTTTCTTTAAAAAATAACACCCATGACGTAAATGAAAAAAAAAATGTAATGTAATTTGAAATACACGAGAAGAGGGGAAAATAATATGAAACCAAAAGGGAAAAGAAATAATTCTTTTTTTTTTTTCTTTTTTGAATTGGGAAACTCAACATAATAATCCTCAACAGTTATACATACCTCCCAGTTCCCAGGGGGTTAAGGATTTAGTCATAATTTAATGAATTTATGTAGATGGCACCAAGAGTTTACCGATACTTGAAAATAGAAATTAGGGAGAATAAAAACAAGAGTTTAGTTTAATGGGGGAGGAGAGAAGGTTAGGTTGAAGAGGGAAGTTCTGAAAGGTGGTTGAACCCAACGGTCATTGTTTTCTATTCCAGTTTCTTTGTCCATTTTGTGAAATTTGTTGGAAGGTGGCACCGCACAAAAAATTGAGACATGCATGGATGTTACAATTAAATCACCCACTCTTCTGAGACTGGCAACAAACAGTCAGCATGTAACTAACACAACACTGTTACTTTTTATTATTAATGTTACTTCCATTCAGCTTTTTCTCACTACCTAGCTAGTATCTACTTCTTCAAAAGGGAGGTGAAGCTCCTCATCTTCTTTCCTGGCCATCTGGGCACTTTCAATTTTCCTCCAAGTAAGTATTTGATGGCTAAAAAATTCATTGTAGTTCTTGTGATCATTCAATACTTAATGTGTGCTACATCATGGCATTCGTTTTAATCTGTGAAATTATATATGGTTACTACTGTTCCGACTAGAATGGGCAGTGTAAGCATAACAAATTCATAGTTACTTTGTCAACTTTGGGAGGGATGAACTTCATTAGAAGGTGATGTAAAAGTGCTTAAACTACCAAGTCATTAATACAATCAAATTTATTGAAGTAAATTTTGCACATAGTTTGATGGTGCATATTTTTCTCAGTGATATATAATTGTGATTTAGACCACTTGTTGGCTGTTGCAGTTACCACTTGTTAACTGCATAATCTGTAGCTGTAACATGGCTGAGGAACTGGATAAACCTTTGCTTGATCCTGAGAATTTCAACCGAGAGGGCATTGACTTGGTAGGTCCTCCAACAAAGGCAGGGCTCAGTATAAATAAATAAATGAAAATCTTAGGACTATATACTTTAAGAAATTGTTTTCTATTTTCGTTTATTGTTTCATTTTTAATTACAAAAAATGTCACTTTATTGTTATCCTTAAAGATTTGTATAGAAAGCAGTGAAAATAATAAAAGGTTATTTTAGTTGCTTCTTATACAAGTATTTGAAAATAAAAAACAAAATAAAAACAAAGTGCATTTTTGTTATTAAAAATAAAAATGAAAACAGAAAACTGTTTTCTCAAATTAAATAACCTTTTTGTTATTTTAATTTCAACTTTAATATGCATTGTAAATAACACTGTTATTTTGATCAGGAGCGTATACCATTAGAAGAAGTATTTGAACAGTTGAGAACATCAAGAAGAGGACTTTCATCTGATGATGCTGAAGCCCGAATACAGATATTTGGCCCAAACAAACTTGAAGAGAAGAAAGTAAGAATACACTTCTTGTAAATATCTGATTTTCATAAGTTCATCATATATAATACGTGAACCAAGATAGATTTGGCCATTCAATAAGATGTTAAAGTACATTGTTCGATATAACCTGTTTGGAGCTCATTTGGGCTTATGAACTATAAGCTCTTTATAGCTTATCTAACCACTGTTCTTGGTAAAACTTGTCAAAATAAGCTCTTTTTAGTTCATTTCAATGAGTTTTTTAATTAAATTTGTAATAGAAGCTCTAAAATGAAAAGAACTTATCGAATAAGCACTTAAGTTGTTTTCCTAACACATCCTATGTCAATCAGTTGAAAGTAGAAGAGTTGGGCAAGCTGGAGTTGGGATATCTATGGCTATACATGGACAGTAGTGATTTATTTATGTAGTACTTCTAAACCAAGAATAAAATAACAGATATTTTGTGGTCGATTATGATTGTAATGTCTTGAGCCCATTTTGAGAACTTTCACTTACCTCAAATGTTTAAAATATTGAATATTATAAAGGAAATGAATTTTATGTTTTGACACTAATGCACTCACATTTACGTAGATACTGTCTCCCTGCACATCTCAAATAACATACGATTTACATAATCAGATATATGGATGTTGTTTCAGTTCTCCGTTGAAATTTGTTTAAAAAGTGTTTTCATCTGTTCTAGATTGTATTATGGTTATTTATTATGAAGGGCAAAGAGGCATTGGATTTTGTTGTGAGACCCTTGTCCATAGTTAGCATGTTGCATCTAACTAAAGAAATTTTAACCATAACTCTGTCCTCAAATGTTGCTGCAGGAGAATAAAATATTGAAATTTCTTAGTTTTATGTGGAATCCTCTGTCATGGGTTATGGAAGCAGCAGCATTGATGGCTATTATCCTTGCTAATGGCGGAGTGAGTAGAGAACATAATCATTGTTCTTCAAATATATGATATGCTCTTCTGCGTTTTCATTCAACATTTACTTTTTAGTTTTTATTTTCATTTCTTGATTCCTTATTTTGAGAGAAATTTTCAGGGGGAGGGTCCTGATTGGCAAGACTTTATAGGGATCATATGCCTACTGGTAATAAACTCAACTATTAGTTTTATAGAAGAAAATAATGCAGGTAATGCTGCAGCAGCACTAATGGCTCATTTAGCTCCAAAAACAAGGGTATGTTTCTTTGTTGATGACATCCATTATCCATCTTAGGAATTCATCACCTATGCCATACAGAGCAAACAAATCTCCTTAAAGAATAGAAATTGTTTTAGTACTATTGCTTAATGCTTGTTAAGAAGCTACAATACCATGTGTTTTTGGGGGGCGGGGGTCCTTTCTTGAATTATAAAACAAAGTTTCCCCTAGTTCTAAACATTTAAAAGTTTGAGAGTTCTTGGGGAATATATGAACTATATTCTTTATGAACTTTTTTAAGATTCCTGACATACAGACCATTAACGAGTAAAGTTCTCTAATATCTTTGTTCAGGTTCTCAGAGATGGGCAGTGGCAAGAGCAAGATGCAGCTATTTTAGTACCTGGAGATATAATTAGCATAAAGCTGGGAGATATAATTCCAGCTGATGCTCGCTTGCTAGAAGGGGACCCTCTAAAAATTGACCAGGCAAGTCTTTGTTGAATGAAATAAAGAAATATTGTAAATCTGTCCTATAAATTTTTTTTTCTATTTAGTGGTTTCACTATATATTTTCTCATGGCATAAACTGTTACAATTGATCAAGAGTCGGATGGAGTTCATATGATGTCATGATTTTGTTTTATGCAGTCAGCCCTTACTGGAGAATCTCTACCCGTCACAAAGAGAACCGGTGATGAGGTCTTTTCAGGTTCAACATGTAAACACGGAGAGATTGAAGCAGTAGTGATAGCAACAGGAGTTCACTCCTTTTTTGGAAAGGCAGCATACCTAGTTGACATTACCGAAGTTGTTGGACATTTTCAGAAGGTAACTAGGGAAAACTTTCAACATCTTTTGACATGGTTACATTAATGAGAATATAACCAAACCAAGATGTTTACAAAGAGCTAGAAGTTTGAACGAGTACATAAAGGGTACAATGTTTTTTAGGATTGCCAGGGTGCTTTATTTATGATAAAACTAGCACAAAGGAGTAAGGAAGTATACACTTTGTCCTCACATTGAAAGGAAGATTAAAGCGTTAGTTTTATTTGGAAACTCATTTCAATGCAAAATAACTGTTGCAAGTTTTTTATCAATCACCCAACTTTCAAACCGTGATATCAATGTTATTGCTTACTTTTTTTCAGGTCCTTACCGCAATTGGTAACTTCTGCATTTGCTCTATAGCTATAGGGATGGTTTTTGAAATAATTATAATGTTCGCAGTGGAGCATCGATCATACAGGGATGGAATCAACAACCTTCTTGTTCTCCTAATTGGAGGAATACCCATCGCTATGCCAACAGTATTATCTGTAACACTTGCAATTGGCTCTCATCGTCTTTCTCAGCAGGTTCAACTTTTTAGCTATTAGCATACAATCCAGTAGAACTAGGATCAAATTCACTCTCCTTATACTTATGTTTGGAACTTGGATTCAAAGAAAGTAAGCTTTTGTCTGCATTATTGTTAACCATAATTTAAAGTTTGGCAAATCCTATAGTATCACTTAGGGGTAGCGATACCCCGAGCATACTTTATATATCACATCACTTGAATAGTTATCATGTAGGGGCACTGTAGTGTTACCCTTAAAGTTTACAGCGTTGTAGCAGATCTTTGTGCTGCTGACTATGCTCTTTCTGCATTTTTACTTCATTCCTAAGGGAGCTATCACAAAAAGAATGACAGCAATTGAAGAAATGGCAGGCATGGATGTCCTATGCAGTGACAAAACTGGAACTCTTACACTGAATAGCCTGACTGTTGATCGAAACCTTATTGAGGTAGGTACTTAAAAACAACATATAAAAGTATGTTATCTATTTTCTTGATGCAAAAAGTATATTTTCATATGGTTTATGAGGATTTTATGTCTAAATAATTGGCTAAGAATAGAGAATCCAGGGAGTTCATAATGAGTACAGCTGCACAGCAGTTTGCTCGAGTCATTTAAAAAATATATATAATTAGCAACTTGATCATCATCACGTAACTCTTGAAATTTCATGTATGTTTGGAGAGCTAATACTGAGTTTTGAAGCATTTCAAGTTTCATGATATAACATATTCTAATCATTATCTATGATTTTCCCTTCATTTCACAATTTTTTTGGTGGTTAGCAGAGAAAAATCTCTTAGCTGCCATTTTGCACTGCTCAATTGAACATATTATTTAGCCACACTTTGACAAATTCTGAAGAACAGACATTCTGCCCCACCCCGAATAAGCTATTCAAAAAGCACTGTCTTTTCATGTAGATTAAAAAAATTGAGATGCAAAGAATTCGAGAGTTAGAGAAGTTTTACTACTAAATGTTTGTGTGAACAAACTTCCCTAAAAGCTTAGATAGTTGTGCATTCTTCATAGAGGACTGTCAGGAGGTATTATCCTTACTTTTCACCTTTCATGTTGAACAGGTCTTTAACAGAAATATGGACAAGGATACGGTTATTCTACTAGCAGCCAGAGCAGCTAGACTGGAAAACCAGGATGCCATTGATACTGCCATAGTTAATATGCTAGCTGATCCAAAGGAGGTAAAGATACCCATGTTACTTTGATACTGAAGTTCTCCAAATATTCATTATGATACGGAAGTAACAGCTTACTAATAAAAGAGAAACAATTCCTTCATTTTCTCTACAGGCACGTGCAAACATCACTGAAGTTCATTTTTTACCATTCAATCCTGTAGATAAACGTACAGCTATAACATATATTGATTCTGATGGCAATTATCATAGGGCCAGTAAAGGAGCTCCGGAACAGGTATCAAAATTCATGGAAGATGGCAACTATATAGCATTTTCTTATTGCCTAATGTCTCCTAGTTTTACTTCCAATCTAATGCAACCCTCATCCAAAAGAGAGAAAAAAAATTTGCAATCACGGTGTAGATCATTGGAATGTCCTTTATTTTTGTATCAGAATTTGACACTGTTCTTTACACTGTTTGCTGAATACCAGATTCTAGATTTGTGTCAAGAGAAAGACCAGATTGCCAAAAAAGTGCACACTATAATAGAAAAATTTGCTGAAAGGGGCTTGCGATCTCTTGCAGTTGCTTATCAGGTACAGCAACCCATAATCCTTCTGTCTTTTCCTTTCCTGCTAAAAGGGTGATTAAATGAGGAAAAAATATGTCAATTTATTGCTTTCAGATAGAAATTTCAAAACTAGAAGACATGATCATGACTTGAACAATTTTAGAATGTCAATTATTAATTTGTCTTACTTAGATAAGTCATAACTCTTTCAGGAAGTTCCTGAAAAATCCAAGGATAGCCCTGGAGGTCCTTGGACTTTTTGTGGTTTGTTGCCTTTGTTTGATCCGCCAAGACATGATAGTGCCGAGACCATCCGAAGAGCACTTAACCTTGGCGTCTGTGTTAAGATGATTACAGGTAAACACGAAATTCCAATGAAAGCATAGAATGGAATACAAAAGACCACGGTTTGGTGGTAGTTTGTTCCTGATAATGCATAAAATGTTTTATTTCTGGACTGAAGGATAATGTTTTATAGTTTTTCTTTTGTTTCATTTCTTAGTGAATAATCTTTCTATTACGACTAGTTGAGGTGGTCCCCTTTTAGTTTCCTTAAGGTTTGCATGAAGTGTTTTATTTATGGCTAAAAGGTAATGTTTTATAGTTTTTCTTTAGTTCCATTTTATAGTGCATTAGCTATCTATATGCAAGAAATTTTGGATTTAGGACTTGTTCAGGTGATCCTCTTTTCAGTCTGTTAAACAAGTCATCTGAAAATGCATTGACTAGCATGGGCGTAAATCATGTTCTAGGATCTGTGACACTATTTACATTAGTGGAAAAAGTAGAGCAGTGACACCAGTGCATAGAGTTTCTACATGACTTTCACAGAATCTCGTGTGTTTCACCTGATATAATAAGTCATGTCATGTTTCAATTTAACTCTATATTTTCTCTCTACCGAAACCTTATCTGCAACACACCCAAAGTAGCATATCTCATTCAATGCAAAATGCTTTTCTCAAATAGTCAAATTTAAATATCTTCCAAAAAAGTGGTTGAATATGTCATCAAATTTTGTGTATATGCACATTTAAAATGTTGAAGTCTTGATGTTTGAGGTCAGATGAACCAGTTTACACGTCAATGCAGGTGATCAATTAGCAATTGCAAAGGAGACAGGCCGTAGACTTGGTATGGGAACAAACATGTACCCTTCTTCATCTTTGTTGGGTCGCGACAAAGATGAGAATGAAGCTCTCCCTGTAGACGAGCTCGTTGAAATGGCAGATGGCTTTGCTGGTGTATATCCTGGTATATGGATTTGATATTTAAGAAAATTAGTTGTTTCACTCAGATCATATATTTCACTCCCTTCTTTTCCTTCATTTCCTTTTTTTCAGTATAATAAATAACTGCAAATAGAAATGAGACATCTCACTATCTCAGCTAACAAATAAAGAGAATGATGTAATATTGTTGTAATAGATGGTCAACGTGATGTCCTCTTGGTATAAAATCGTACATAATTGATCACTTCTATTGCACCTTTCAGCTTCCTATAAACTATATAATACCAGATAATATGGATAATTTGCTAATCAGATATGAGTTATGCAAATTAATCCATTGCTTGCACTATTTCATATTTACCATCCAAATATGAGTGATTTAAGCATGAAAAGAATTCCTAGTCTAGAGTGCTTAACACCATTATGTTAGCCTCTTCAAAAATTTTGGATGAATTTCTCCTATATGTTACCTATCATTTTCGTAAATGCTGCTATTTCACCAAATATGATTATTTTATCAATGCATACTTTCAGAACACAAGTATGAAATAGTGAAAATTTTACAAGAAAAGCAGCATGTTGTTGGAATGACTGGGGATGGAGTAAATGATGCCCCAGCATTGAAGAAAGCAGATATCGGAATAGCTGTGTCAGATGCTACAGATGCTGCAAGAAGTGCTGCTGATCTGGTCTTAACCGAGCCTGGCTTAAGTGTGATTATTAGTGCTGTGTTAACTAGCAGAGCTATATTCCAAAGAATGAAAAACTATACAGTTGAGTGTGCAATCTTCCTCTTCTCTGTACTATCATAGAAAACTTCGCCTTTCCACTTTTATACATTATATAGCCTCAATATGAAAGCAAGACTCCTAGAACATAGTCAGAGTGTCAAACTGGAAACAGCGTAAGATAAATCTAGATTGTTCAGACCACCAGTCATTATAAATGTATTAACCAGTAATAACTCAATTAATGTCTTTCATGATACTTAATATTTATTTGATGTAAATTTGACTGCTTTCTTTAATGCAGATATATGCAGTCTCCATCACCATAAGGATAGTGGTAAGAGAAGTTCCTACCTCGAATTTTAAAGTCATTTTTTATAGCTTCTGTTTTTCCTTATCTTGGACTTCTATTTAAACATTAAAGTCCGTTGGGACTTGTATCTAACTTGTCAAACCAAACCCTTTTGCAGCTTGGTTTTACTCTCCTAGCGTTGATTTGGGAGTATGATTTTCCACCCTTCATGGTCCTGATCATTGCAATACTAAATGATGGTAATAAGTCAGATAATTTTTCCATCCCCAGGACTATGAACATGAACCATAAAACTTCCATTTTCCTTTTCTTCTGTACATACATACTTAAATGATAGATGAAAACTATATTCACCAATTTTATGTGACTTTATGACAGTATAATAGTAGAGATTATATTCATTATAAAGTTATGGAAAAACCAAAATACATAATACCTTTTTCTCTTCGTTTTAGAGCATCCCACCAAATTTTGTGCTCATTCAAGAGTGTAAATTTTGCGAAGGTATACAATTCTAGCTTCAGAGTCAATATAAAATCTTAGGATATAAAATCTCGGAATATAAATATTCTTCATTTGAGTAAATAGCAGAAGATTTTAACAGAAAGAGTTTTGCTTTACACCTATATAACTTAACAAAGGGATAACACGAGTTTTTACAGACTAGGATAGAAGTCATAGAACAAATCATAGACATAACAATAGGCAACTAGGCCAAATAAGAGATATAATGATATTATAAGATTTGTACTTATAATTGTTTTTAATTAGGTACCATCATGACCATATCTAAAGACAGAGTGAAGCCATCCCCAACACCTGACAGTTGGAAGCTGCCGGAGATATTTGCAACAGGAATCGTCATTGGCACTTATCTCGCTTTGGTTACCGTTCTGTTCTACTGGGCAATAGTTGAGACCACTTTCTTTGAGGTACAAAAGTCTTTGTTTCTTCTTTTGCTTTTGTTTTTAGCCCTCAAATGAAAATTCGATTTCACTCAATGAACATCTTTAAGCTGAACAAAGTGTTGCTGCAGACCCACTTCTATGTAACCTCCTTATCTAGCGACACCGAGAAAGTTTCATCTGCTGTATATCTGCAAGTCAGCATCATTAGCCAGGCTCTAATTTTTGTTACTCGTAGCCGTAGTTGGTCATTTCTAGAGAGGCCTGGTGTTCTACTGATGTGTGCCTTTATAATAGCTCAACTGGTAATGCTACACATACAGATGTAGCTCCTGCAAGGAGCTTTAATATTCTCAATGCATAAACATGATTAGGAAATCCATAAAAACTGTTGTTGTTGAATAATGTGTTGGTTTTTATGTATCATTTGGTTAGGTGGCCACCGTAATTGCTGTCTATGCAAATATCAGTTTTGCTAAAATTAGCGGAATTGGATGGCGATGGGCTGGTGTTATATGGTTATACAGTTTAATCTTCTATGTACCTTTGGACATCATTAAGTTCACAGTGCGCTATGCCTTGAGTGGAGAAGCCTGGAAACTCATATTTGAGAGAAAGGTTAGTTAGTGCAGAATACTTCTATTTAGTCTTGTCCCAATAAGATATGCCTTTGTATATTGTGCAATGTTTACTGATGAAATGTACTGTGTGTTTCAACACAAACAGACTGCTTTTACATCTAAGAAAGACTATGGAAAGAAAGATAGGGCTGCACAGTGGGTTCTTTCTCAGAGGAGTCTGCAAGGACTGAATCTGATGACCGCGGGCTTGGAGGTCAATGGAAGGCGGTCTTCTATGATAGCTGAACAGGCCAGACGACGAGCTGAAATAGCCAGGTACTTCTTAACACCCTTCATCCCCTTCCTTTCCCTTCCCATCCCAAACAAACTTGTGTTAAACTTAAATTTTCAAAATGCATGAAACTTTGCAGGCTGGGAGAGTTGCACACTCTCAGAGGACATGTTGAGTCTGTAGTGAGACTCAAAAATTTAGACCGGAATGTGATCCAATCAGCTCATACAGTCTAATGCAACTGTATATGGAACAATTTCAGTGAGAACAAGATTCAAGTAATTAGTCATTATGTCCATTTTTAATATCACCATACAGAGTAGTTGAATTGGTTTTTGGACCATTGCTAGTAGTAGTAGTAGTAGAAGTGAACTTCACACGGTTCACTGGACGGACATTCCTTCTCATGCTTTGGCTCTTTCTTTGCACAACATTTTTTGTTTTGGTTTATTTTGATAAACAGGATTACCGCTAGATATTTAGAATCAGAAATTCTTGTTGTTGAGAGTCTTGGTTATGGATTAATAAAGGACATCTGAGAACGTGCAATATTTTTTTCTATGGGAAATTTGTATTTAAGTGCCTAGGGGTAATGCTGAATCGTAAGTAACTTTGCATTACAAAATTGAATGTCACTTGAGAGAACATGTCACAAACATTATAGTTCAAAACTTGATACTAGCTTCACATACCTTTGTTATCGGTTATATTTTAATTGTAGTCTACATGTTGATTATTGACCATGGAAATATTTCCTAATAGCTATTAGTTGTTATTTTGGTAGCTCGAATATATCTGTTTATACTCATACAAATGCAAAGGGGCAGTATGAGGAAAAAAGACAGTTCATATACCAGATTGCTTTAAACAAAATCTCCCGATGGATACATTTATTTAAAGTTTTTACCTGGTGGTAATTACTTACAGATTCTTCATCAGGATTCAATTCAGGAACATTAAAAATAAAATAAAATAAAATGATACGTGCAAATGAACAGAACCACAAGCATATGCGTTCATGTATGAGCGTTAGACGCCTGCCAAAACTGAGCAATCTTAGGCAATAGAAAACAAGACAACCATAATAAATGAGAGAACTTCTTAGACCTCTTTAGACATAGGACTTTTGAATGGAACTTTCATTTCCAAGATTAACCGCGGTGGTTTTCGCTCCAGTGAATTAAAAGCTGTGTTATGTTTGAGGCAAATTCTTGTAATATGCAAGATGGCGTCCTAGCTTTTAACCAGTGAATGGTTTTGTCATATATGCCAAAAAGGGTAAGGGGCATGTGAATTGGAGGTCGTGCAGCATGTGAATGGTTACGGTAGATAACCAATAATTTTGACCTATTCGTTGGTCCTCTTCGTTAGGGATTGATGGTTGAGTAATGTTAAGGATAAAAGACAAATTTGCAAAAAGAATTTAAGTTTTGGAGAATTATAAAATTTGTTGCCTATACAAGCCCTTGTGTATTAATAAAATATGGACGTATTTAAAAATAAAAATAAAAAATAAATTTGTTGACATGGATTAGTGCAGGACGCGTGTTTAATATCAAGTAGTCCGTGTCATGAAGGTATCGATATCCGCCTAACTTCGCAGGTATAATAGAACTTACCAAAAAGAGATGATATTTACCAAGAAAAAGTAATTATACTTACATTTGCAAAGTGAAAAGTTTATAAACAGTAATTAATTATAGATGAACAAAGCTATTAATTAATATTAATAATAAGCATGATGTCCAATATTTCCTATATTTTTAGCTCTATCAAATTAGGTTTGTACTCGGCAGCAAATCTAGAAATTATTGGGATCGAAGAAAAATATTTTTAATAATGAATATTAAATAAAAGTTAAATACAATATATTTTTTATTTAAGTTGTATATATCATTCTTTTTTCTTTTTTTGCACCAAAAATATCTTCCAATCGACAGTTAAAAATTAATTTATTCAAGCAATTAAAAATATGAAGACTAAAGTCACTCAAGCACAAAACCATAAGACCAAAAGTCCAATTAAGTAAAAAATTTATTAACTTCTTTGGGAAGCTATAATTGAAGTCAAGGGGTTTTATTATTCCTTTTACTCCATAAATAGATATTGAGGCAATAAAAGAAACATATCCTACATGGCTACATGTATAGGGATAAAACCTTTTTTGGAACCAACAACTTAACTTCCTTTCATCATCATCATCTAAATCATGATTATCTAAAGACTAATAAAGTCCATCACAATTGGTAAATAGATAAGTTTCTTACACGTGATAAGGTTTGATTTCTTCACATGTGCATAGAAAGACTTTATTTAGTGAGACAAACCTTCACTTTGATTTGATGATCATTACACTTCAAAAGATTAGTCTCTAACAATCAATTAGAGGATATCCTTAATCTAACTTAAAACTTAAAATCACTTTTCAAAAAATTGACACTCCTAAAAACTAAACTTCTTGAGAAAATTTATAAAATATATTTGGTTATCATTTAACCTTTTTTATGAATATGTTTATTTCTACAAAGTTTTATTCTAGTGCTTTTTTATTCATGAGAAAGAACGAAAAACAAAAAAGTAAAACAACAAAGACTAAAATCTTCTTAAATTATCAATCATTAGGAGAGTATCAATGTTTGGGAAGAATGCCAAACATGCATAGAAATAAAAATATCTCGAAACAAAATTAGAGTTTTTCCATAATTAGGAATATAATTTTCTTCTCATGTATGTTTCAAATAAAATATTTTCAAGAATACAATCTACTATTTAAAAGTTACCTTCAATGGAATAAAGAAATAAATAAATAAATAAATAAATAAATATATATATATATATATATATATATATATATATATATATTAACTAGTGTCGTGGGACATTGATTAAGAAATCAATAAAAAGTTTTATTAAAAAAATGTTATTAATACACTCTCACCATAATTTTCAATACATCTCCAATATTATTTCCAATAAAAAAAATATATTCATTGATTTTGTCATTCAATCATTGGTTAGCAAAGGCTCAAAAAGAAATACTAAACAAATGAGTTATTAAGGTATGGTAATTGTTACGGGGTTCGGGTACCTTGGTGGATACCGCGAGTGGGCCCTGCACTCATGATCTTCTCATCCCAGTGGAACCGACCTACTGGTACCAGGGTCAGCCCCATGGGATATTACCGATCGGCCAAGTGGTACTAGGATCAGCCCCCATAACATCCTAATGGTTGAGGGTTCAATTCTTGGGAAGGGCAAAAACTCCCCCATGGGTAATATCTCACCAGCGGTTTCACGGAACGAGAAGATCATGAGTGCAGGGCCCACTCGCGATGCCCACCGAGGTACCTCTGTAACAGTAATGATAACAATGATAATGATAGCAATGAGTAAAAGTAGTGATAACAATAATAGTAATAATTATGATTATGGTGACAAAATTAAAACAAACAAATGTTTACAAAACTAAAAATAAACAAAAAATAATAATAATGACTTAAATATATTTTTTATTTCTTTTAATTTTTTGCTTTAGTCATTTTTATTTATTTTTTATGATTTCGTCTTTATAATATTTTTTTAGACATTTTAATCTATGTCGTTAGCCTTCATTTTGTTACTTATTGAGATAGTTAATAAAGATATATTTGAACTTAAGAAAATCGTTTATGTTTAGATATAATATTTTAAAAGTGAATTAAAAAGAATTGATTTTGTTTGAATAAGATGAAGTAAAATCACATAGATAAAATTACCAAAATAGATATAGTATAATATTAGACAAAACATTGAAATAACAAAGCCAATTAGACAAATTGTTATGAAAAATGTAAATTATCCTCTTACGTTTGCACAACAACATTTCAAAAGGGGAAGTGTCAGTAACACATTCTTTAATATATTTTTTACACTTAGTTAAATTTTATTTAAAACTACAAAAGTATAAAAAAGACTCATTGAATAATGAATAAAACCTACAAAAATTTATAATTTCAATTAATAATAATAACGAGTGAAGAAATGCGGCAGGTTCCGAAATTTTTAGCCGAACAATATATAAAAGTGCCATCTGTAACACATTTAAGTATAAAAATATTAATTGATTTAACTTTTTAAAGTTTTTTTCCATTTTCCAAATTTACCCCTTACACTTCCTTCCCAAAAGACAGATATCGGTCTTTCATCAGTACCTCGGAAGATCCTTTCTCAATGGACCCTTCGCCGTTCATCACACAATTGAAGATTGTCTTCAACAGTTTCTTTTAAAGCTCCTGCTTGATAATATTGTGTTGTTTCCTTGATAAGCTGCAACACATTGCTCTGTACCGGTTAACCACTGCAGGAATAGAAATCCCCCTTCATGGGACACGACACGGATATGCTCAGGACCCGACAACAGGGAATCAGACAAAACGAAACCTCTCACTAAAAATACATCCTCACCCTAAAACCAAAACCAAAACCAAACCAAGCAAAAAGACGGAACTTCTCGCTCGCGGCGGTGGCTCATCATCGCTGCCACCCAACCCAACCCAACCTCTGTTGCCATTTCTCAATCGCAGAAATCGGAGATGTCAGGGTCACTGAACGCCATGGTCACAGTCACGTGGTCAACTTCAACCCGCCCCTCCTCGGACCCTACGAAATGTTGGACATCAAACTAGTCATCTAATCTCCGACGCCTGCAACCACCGCACCGCCCTCGACCCCATTGTCGTCATCATCGCACTGGTCCCCTGCATCACCTACACTGTCACCAAGCTCTCTTGCTTCCTCTGCCCCAACCAAAAATAGAAAAGCAAAAGGAAGCGCTCATTAAAAAAAATAAAAAATGGGTTCACAATGGATTCATCCATAAGGATTTTTCAACTCTGAGTTTAAAAAAAGATGGCATGGAAAAGTCATTTGGGTAGTACTCTAATTAAATAAATATTTTACAGTCAGGTGAATTGACAAATGTCAAGTTTTAAATGTTTCGGAGGATCAGTCGGCTAAAATTTTCGGAGGAAATAGTATTTTTCTAAAGAGTGTCTTCAAAGGAATTTAGAAAATATTATGTTACTAACATTTCTCACTACTTTCCATTCAGTTGTGACCAAAATTTATTCATACACAACATTTAAAGTTACAAACAGCATAACACTACTTTCCATTCAGTCGTGATCAAATTTTATTCAAACACAACACAACAGTCAAAGTTACAGACAGCATTACATTACATGACTATAAATGGAGGTCCAAACCCAGTTAACGGCAAACCAAATGGGCTAGAGCCTGGAAGTATGTGTTTGTATATATGTTCAAACTTTAGTTGCATAGGATAAAAATTTCTTCTACAAACTGTCTTGAAATGTGTGCTTTTATCTTGAAATTTTTACAATTCCGTTTGGCTGTGTAAAATTCTATTTTTGTTTCTTTTTATTTTTCATTTAAAATTTTTATACACAAATCAAAACATATAATAAAAATTTTTGTTTTTCATAAAATAGTTTTAAAGTTTCTTACTACATCCTTTCTCATTTCTATTTCACAATAAATACATACTAGTTGTAAATATATATAAATTAATTAAAAATTAGGTTAAAAATAAAGGTATAATTGACAAAAAAATAATTAATATTATCTTGAACTTTAAAAATAACAAATAAATAAAAATAAAAAAATTTAAAAACCGACAAGTAAAAAAGAAGGAAGGAAATAATTAGAGCCCAA
Organism: Spatholobus suberectus; assembly: GCA_004329165.1. Lineage (NCBI taxonomy): Eukaryota > Viridiplantae > Streptophyta > Magnoliopsida > Fabales > Fabaceae > Spatholobus > Spatholobus suberectus. Next base: position 697,082 of record CM014732.1, on the reverse strand, counting down.
GTGAATATTATTATTATTATTATTATTAAGCGCTTGCGTTGGAACTATTTTTAATGATGGAGAATTATGGCCATCGGCCATGTTAACAAACATAATGATCAAGTAGTCTTTTTTATCGTATAACCCATACTTTACTTTGGCCTTTTTATTACACTTTAATGTCCTTTTAACCTTATATTGTTTTGTTATAACCGTTAACCAAGTTGAAAACAAGCTTCGTTTTGTTTTCTTCTGACCTGTGCGATTCATCTTTATCAGGTAACCCGTGACAGAAAAATTAACGACTAACGATCAACATCTGCGTGCTTTGTTGGATACGCGTAATAACGAGACCACAACTATTTAAATTTGTTTGGTTTGAAAAAAAAAATCATTTTGATTTTAATAATAATAATTATAAAGATATTATATTATATCACTTTCTTTAAAAATATTTATATAGCAAAAGCTAACAATAATATTTTTTTCATCTTTTTTATACGAATAAAAATAGAAAATAAAGTAAAAACAAAAAATTGAAATTATTAATAAATGTTAAAAAAAATCTCATCCTAACAGATCCCTTAAATTTGTAAAACTGAAGGGTCATTTTTTTCGGTAGAATTCATATGTGTAGAGGGACTAATTCCCCACAATGTGATGAAATAAAGTTTGAATTTCTATTAGAAGAGATGTTCATATTTAATGTATGATCATGTCTTGAATATAATTATTTTTGAAAAAAGATACATGTGAGAAATACAAATATATATATATATATATATATCTAGTGTGAAAAACATGTGACTTATGTACAGATTAATAATTAAATAATTAAATATTAAATGGTAATTACTCTTTAATGAGATTTGGAGTAGAGAGGAGTTATCTAATTTAATTAATGTGAAGCATGGTTACTTATGTAAAGGCATAAAAAGGAACCTATAAAGGATAAATCAAGGAATAGAAATCGATTTCAGGGAAAACTTAGATACAATTTTTTATATGTTTTTAGTGTTATTCTTCAATTAAAATTTGAATTTTACTTCGGTAATTTACGTAATTTTTTAATACATATCTTTATTATGTGGATTATCGAGGTAAAACTATAATTCTAATTAAAGAATAACACCAACTGCTACCTAAGATACTATATCTAAGTTTTATCCATCAATTTCTTCCTCTTTGAGAAAATTAAAGGCACTAAAGATTTATCTCCACCTCTGTTAATGGATGGAGTTCAAGTGATTTCTTCCTTATCATCATATAATTTGTGAAAAATCATAAATTTCTAGATCCCTAGAAAATTATTACATATATTATTTTTTTAATATACTCTAAGGGTACTTTTAGATCAACAGTGGGAGAATATATTTTCTGAAACATATATTAAAGTGTATTTGTCATGTTCAACAAAACTTTTTGTATATACGACTAGGACTGAAATCTGATTAACGATAATAAGAGATTAATTACTGTAAAAATTACTACAATGAATTTTGTTAATCACAAGAAAGTATATTTTTGATATGCAAAATCAAGAATCAAACTTTAGTTAATATATTTAATATATACTAATTGAATATTAATGCCAACATTCATTCAATTAGTAAAAAAAAAAAATCTTTTACAAAATGTTTTTTTTTTTGTAGAAACCACAGGTATACTAAACTTGAGACACTAGGTTAAGCTGAAACAACTCTACATCAATTGATCTACGCATTCAACGATAAAATGTTGTTCGAAAACTATGTAAAATATAATGTTAAGAAATTGACATTTTTTAGGGAAAATAATCAGGGCCAAATACACTTATTGGGTGTTTGTTTAGGTGAAATTAAAGGAAGAAAATAAGAGGAAATGAATTATGAGGGAGACATTACTTTTCATAATTTAGAAAAGAGGTTTTTTAATTTCTGGTTTTAAATGTTTAAAAAATTAAATCATTTTTTATAATATAAGAAATAAGAAAATATTATTTACATTAACAAAAAATAATATGATAAAAAAACTACAGTCCTAAGTTAAATTTAAATTTTCAATTTGTTTAAAAAGTTTTTTAAATAATATTTATATATTGTTTATCTCTTTTCATTTATTCAAATAAGTAGATAATTTTTCACTTTTTTTTATTTCTATTCTTTCAAATAATACATTTTCTTAGTATATTTCCCTTCTATTTATATCATTATTATTTCTTTCTCTTTTATTTTATTTTTAATTTCACGCTTAGTCCAAATGAATAAGAAATGAGAAGAAAAAAGAGAAAAATGAAATATATAGTAGACGGACACAAAGAATATATATATATATAATCGATGTTTATAAGTATATAAATATTATTATTACCGTCCTCATTTGTATAGAGTTTTTTTTTTTATGTTTAAGATACGTTTGACCGAGACTTAGAAATTAATCTATTAAAATACAAAATTTTATTTAAGAATTTAATTTCTGCTAATAGATATTTTTCTAGATACAAATCTAATAATCAAATTCCTGACTACATTTTTATGAGGCATGATTACTTGTGAGCCATATCACATCAGTTGATATCTGTCTTGAGTTTTGTTTATTAATATTACACTATTGTGAATTTATAATGGTATGGAAAGTTAATATGATTGTAGTTTTGGCAATAAATAATTCACGGACTCTTGTACTTCATCAATATTTAGATATACTGTGCAAGTTTTCTTTTTCTTTTATTGATTTTTTTGTATAGATGCTCTGTGTAAATTTTGTACTTTCGAATTTTACTGATACTGACCCGAAAATCAAATAATTTAAATAAAGACATGAGTTCAGACTCTTAGGCTTAAAAGAAAGGAAAATGATTATGTACTATTAGACAATTAAGAAAAGCCTAACATTATGTTAGTTTGAATCAAATTGAATTTAAATTGTTTAAGTAATATCTCAAATTTAAATTTTATATATGAAAAAAATTGTGATTGAAAAAGAAAATCTCACTAAACCTGATCAGTTAGATTTCTTAACAGATATTAATTATCAATAAAGTCAACAAATACTTCGCACTTATAATATAATAAAAAAATAATTAAAAGAGATAAAGATAAAGAAATCAAAGTATAAATATAATAAGTGATATAATATAACACAAAAAAAAATTAAATAAAAAATAAAAAATATCAATTGAATATATACATTATGTAGATATTCATGCATTATTACTTAAAAAAATAATTGTCAGTAATATTTTGCCTTATCATTTGGTATAGAATTTCAAATAACAATTTATACAGTCGTTTTCTGTTAAGGGCAGAACATGGCTTAGTTTTAATTTAAAAAATATATTTTAAGAAATGTTAATTTAAAAGCTCCTATAATATTTTTCTATTAAGTTTATTTTTTTTACAATAAGTGTTGGATGTATTTTATATTTTCAAGATATTAAATATATTGTTTATTTAAGATTTTCTTCATAAAATAGTAGAAAAATTTATAGAAAAAATATAACATTATTCCACACAAAAATTTGAAATACCAAAAAAAAAAAATGTAGACCGACCCTCTTAATAATTTCGTACTTTATCATCGACCAATTTCTTCACCTAAAGCATCTGAGGTTGTTTTGGTTGGCATGCATAGCCAGACCACACTTTTCGCAACTTGTCTCATAATGATGCCACTTGACGTGACAGGCACTATGACTCCTAGCGCCGACGCCAGGAGAAATTATTAGATGAAACACAAAGAATGGATAGCTTTTAGCTCGGATAAGTTTATAAGAAAATAGGTTATTACATAGTACACTCTCGTTTAATCACAAATTATTATATATATTAAGTTTATTAATTTTTAAAATATTTATTTAAAAATCATATTAACAGTAATTTTTAATTAATTAATAGTATAAAATATTTTATAATAATAATATATATCCATTAAATTCTAAATTTATATACAATACTTAATCAAAATTTGTACTTTAGAAAAATTAAAAAAAAAACTTATTTAGATTAACTGAGACTATAAATACGTTGATCGAGGATTATATAATAATTTTTTCATTTCATAAGATTATGTTCATTGCTATTCGTATTTTAATAATTTAATTTCAATTAACTATTACTAAATAATAATATGCGAATAAGTCATAAATTTATTATTAATTAAAACAAAAATGTGGATTAATTGATATTTTGTTCTTTATACTTATTTTTACTGTACATTTTTTCTTTATACAAAAAATTGTAAGCTTTAGTTCTTAGGTATAGGGGTGTTTGTAAACGGGTTGAAATGAGTTGACTTGTATTTTTACTGTAATCCAAAATTTTAATAGGGTTAATTTTTTAAATTTGAACCTGACTCGATTAAGATTTGACAAGTCATGAGATAAACCAAGTCAACTCAAAATATATTAATCTTAACAATATATATAGTTAAATCGTAAAATTAAAGTAATATTCAACTACAATTAAGGTATGTTTTACAATACATATTTTAAGATAAATAATATCAATATAAATATAATATCATATTAGGTAAAATATTATTTATTAAGTCAAGAAATTGTATTATTAATACATAATTATTTAAAAATTAGACTTTTTTTAAAAGAATATATACATTGAATTAGGTTGAGGCAACTTAAAGTGTAACCCGAACTCGCCTCAAAAATATATTAAATCTAATTTCTTAAATCCGGACCTATCAAAAGTCTCTTCAAGCTGTCTGAATTAATGGAACGGGACTGGTCTTGAACACCCCCACTTTGTTCATATATAAGTTAAGTTTTGGTTATTACCGTTACTAACATAGTTTCACAGTGCTACTGTTAACACTGTTACGAAAGGTTTTTGTGGTGTAAAATTGCTGACAACTTTTTTCTTCTATCGCAGAAAATAAGAGAAATCATTATCTATGTAGACCTATTTCTTTCACAAAAAGAAATTACTAATAGTTTTATACTCACCAAAAAATTTTATAATGATTTTATACCAATAAAAAACTATAGCAATGTTAACAACGCAATCATCAGCCACATTAGTTATGGTATGAATGATGAGAATTCAAAAACTTAATTTATATACATACGCAATGACTAAAGCTTACAATTTTTTTATATAAAAAAACATAAATTAAAAACTAGTGTAGGAACCAAAATATCATTCTGTAACAACTAATTAACAAGTACATAATTTCAACTACATAATTAATTAAAGACACACGAGACATGGTACATATTCTAATTTAATTATCCAACATAACGCTCGAGTGGCATTTAATAATTTCTCTATAGATAAAATTCTTTTGTTCCTACTTCCAAGTAGATAATTAAGTAAAGGCACACGAGACATGGTACATATACTAATTTAATAGTTTATTTAACTTTTGTTCGTCCTTGTCAATAGTCAAATGAATAACACTAGATGTTAGATAAGCAAAAGATTCATCAAAGAAACTGTTTTAACTATGGACTTGGCTAGGGGTCCTCATTGTTCTGTCTCCAGACTTCGTTCTCCTGACATAGTTTTTTCTCCTTTTGATAAATGTATTTTAGATTTGTGTCAGAGAAAATACCATACGTTAATTTTACATCATATTTCCTTTATTTTTTTATTTATCGTTTGAGATTATAATTTAGATTAAAAACAATTAATTTGTTTTATTTACCTTACATTTATTTATAATTTCTTAATATGTGATTTATCTCTTTCATTTATTATTTTAACATTTTATACACTATTTTTTTCTTTTTTATATAAGATCTGCTTGGGAAAATAATAATTAATATTATTATCTTAAAAATTTAAAATAATAGATAAACAAACAAATTAAAAAATGTCAGATAAGAAAAATAAATAAAATACTTTACATCGTGTTTAGCGGATGATAAACTAAACAGACGCTGTCATTTAGGTTACTTCGTCAAAAGGTTTTTGGGTAAAGTAGTCAATGCCATTAACATCAACTCTAATAATTAAACCATGTGTGCCTAGTTCTAATGGGTGATAATTTAACAGTTCAAGAGACATATGGTATATTGGGTCGATTTAGCTTAGCATATATATATATATATAATAGGGTCGATGTAGCATCGTGTTATATTAAATATGATATGATCGTTACTTAGAATTAGGATATTATTATGGAAAAATATCTTATGGAAGAAGTCAGTTTCTTAAATAAATCTCAATATTTTGAAGAATAATCTTTAACTTTTAGTTATCCTAGATTCACAAAAAAAAATGTTATTATGAGTTTATTTGGTAATTTTTTATATATTGAAATAATGGATAAAATTATTAATTCTTAAAATTATAAATTACACTTGATTGAATTTTGATAAAATAAATAATAAATACACTCGGTTTTAAATCAAAGCAATGATAAAAGAAATCAAACACCGCATACAATCAAGTCACCTATCCCCTAAGAATCACGATTCTCTCCTAAAGAAATTTAAGGTAATTATAGACTTGATTCTATTGAATGCAAATTAAAATTCCTTTAAGACTCCTCACAAGATTTAGTATTCATCTCACTCTCATCTTTACAAGTTATTATTTACTCTTAATATTAACATTTGTCATTCTTTATCATAAGTTTGACAAGATTCTAAAATTTACCAATACAATACAAATGCACGAACATCATGAGGTTTTTACTTATGGGCTTATAATAGGGCTTAAATAGGGGTAGATAAGAAGTCATTTAGGCTAATTTTCTAAGATCAAGATATGTACAATCATTCTCAATTTTCCCGTATAACTTCCTAAATCATATCCCATTTTCCCATATTGCCTAGTTATTTTTATTAGAAATGCTAGCAACACACTCTCTAACACACTATTTATTATTGGTTGAAATTTATAAAAATTACAAAAATTTGTGGATCACACTACTTATTGAATGATTCCCTCTCATGATTTTGTAGTTTTCAATAAATTTTAACAAATAATAGAGAGTGTGAGAGAATAGTATGTTAGAGAATGTGTTATTAGTACTCCTATATTTTTTTGGCTACTTTTTCTTTTTTCATTACTTTTATTTAAAAAAATTGTTCTTTTTATTTTCATTTTGTAGTAGTTTTTAACAAGAGCACATGAATAATGAGAAAGTAACCCAATAGGTTAGAGATTGAATTTTCTTTGTAAAAAAAAAATCATTTTGTAGCAATTCTTAGTGGGAGCACATGAATAATGGGAAAACAACCCAGTAGGTCAAATTGAACTATCACCAAGCCAAACTTAAATTTGTCTCCAAGCATCCAAAAGAATAAAATAAAATAGGTTTAAATATGTTTTTAGTTCATTCAATGTGGTATAAGTTTGTTTTTGGTCTCCTAAATTTAAAATTAATCTTTTTAGTCCCTATAATTTGAAAAAAACATGTTTTAGTCCCTCTTCCCAAACACCGTTAGTTAATCTACCACACAAAACCCACCCACTACTGAATATATCACAAAATTCATTTACTACTATCCTTGTTAATGAAAACATCACACCAAACTCAGTTGATGCTACACAATTGACTCAATCTGCCCCTGTTAATGATGCTGCAGGTGGTCATGAGAGACTAAAAAGTATGCTTTTTCAAATTATAGGGACTTAAATTTGAGGGACCAAAAACAAACTTACCCCAAAATTAAGGGACGAAAAACATATTTAAGCCAATAAAATAACTTCAAACTTCATTTGCAACCTCATTCCTAATCTAATTATACATCTATTGATCATGAGGAAAAGGGACAAAATTATTTTTTATTTTTCGGCTTGTAATGAGCTAATTTAAACAATAAAATGTAATATTAGGCTCAAGTGAGTTAAGCAATGGATAACTTAAGGGTGACTTATTTATCTCTAGCCTCAATCATATATATGTAGAAATGCAATACATGAGTAAACAAGAATTAAGTCTAATTCTAAAGAGAAGAAAAACACATATAAGTGTTAAAGATGCACACTGAAAATTTTATCATTACCTAAGCTTTAAAATCTCACATAGTTTTGAAAGTAAAAGAAAATCAACAGGCATTTAGTTTTGTTGCCATCAGTGTTAAAAGAAATTGCCTAAAAGGTGCACAATCATCTAAATATTTAAAGAACTAATCATGTAGTGGGTACCAAGTGGAATTGAGCATAAGAATCACATAGAATACATAGTATAATAAAAAAAATACTCCACAACCATCAAATAGCTTTAGAAATAGAAGAATCATTCTCACACTAATAACTATTTCCAACTAAGTTCTAAGATGCCTAACAGACTTACATTAGTGGCAAAAATCCAACATGCACGTGTAGAAGTTAGGTTTCAATTATACCAAATAAGGAAGTAATAATATAAGATAAATGTAAGAAAGAAAGTAATATCTAAGGAATTATTGGAAGAACCCATATCAAGCTTCAACTTCCTCCTTCTTATCTATCTCTTCATGATATTCCTCTTCTTCCTTATTTGTCTCCTTTTTTTTTTCTCCAAAGGCATTGCAAATTGGTCTTGATGGAGGTGGATATACTCCACTTCCACCTAATTAAATAAAGCAAGATTCTACAACTAGATATCTATAGAAATAATCAAGAAGGTAAAAAGAAAAGGAAACAAAAATCATGTGGAGAAAATCAATTTAAAAGGCAAAGGACGAAAATAAAAGGGAGAAAAGAAAGAAGAAACACTTACCTTAAGAGCTTATAATAGACAAGGAAGGAGATGATGATGGAAGGAGATAAGAGAAGAAGATTGAAAAAAGAAAGAAAATGGTGTGGGTGTGTGAAGCAAGAAGGGAAAGCAAAACTAAAAAGTAAGAAAGGATAAGAAAAAGAAAGATGTGTGAATGAGGACCTTTTGTCATGTTGTATACCCTTCATTTTGAGTTTTTATTTTTTTTAAGAAAAATCGACGAACCACTTGAGCGCCCTTATCACCACTTAGGGGGTGTGGTGACAACTTTTTTTTAAAATTATTATGTGTCATTGGACCACTTAGGCGCTTATATCACCCCTTGAGCACTCTGATGTTTATTTTTTCTTTTCAAATGGTGCATTGTTGGCCACTCTTGTAGCCGTCCAATGATTTCAAAATGCATTAAATTTTCTCGTCGAGGGACTAAAACTTACAATTTTTATGTATAGGTAAAAACAGTAAAGTGTGGACAAGTACAAGACCAAATTAACAATTAAACCATATTATAATAGTTAACAAACTTATCATATGCGACAATCTATGATTGAATGATAGTGTTAAAAACTTTTAGATTGTTAATGCAATGTAATTAATTTGTTTACATGTATGTTAATGTTGTTACAAACTTTAAAATTATTTTAGTTGTCATTAACTTAGCCCTATTTGAGTAAATATAAAATGACTTAAACTTTTCCTATAAGTTAAAATCAACTTATGCTCTTCAATCTTTATAGAATTTTTTCATCTAACTTCTCAAAAAGTTAAAAATGTATAAATTAATTTTAATTTATAAAAAATAATTTATTTTTTAAAATTTTTCCTATATGTACTTATTGAAAAAAAGACCTTATTAAGAATCTATTTGTTTTAAAATTGGGTAGAATTAATTTTAAATCTTTGAACATAATTGAAATATGTATTTAAATTAATCTTAACCATAAATTTATATTGATACCCGTGAGAATTAATTTGCTAATGTTAAAACAAATAGGGAGTAACAAAATTTTGACATGACTTAATCCTAACGTTTCATTTATATAAAATATGCACCATTTAATAAAATTCAAATAAAAGCTTATTTTTATTTTTAGAAAATAAAGTAAAATATTAAAACTTTTTTTTTTAAAGATCGAATTGGGTCAACTTGTCGGCAGAAACAGGGGCTGAATTTGCAGGTGGATTGCCTTGCGTCCATGGTGTTGTTGGGCGGTGCTATGATGGAAGAAGTTGAAAATGGTTGTTGCAGTGATCTACGAAGGGAGGTGGAGCATTGTGTTGTGTGGCTGTCGCTGGCATGGCATGAGTTGAATATTGAGTAGAGACGGCTTATTCACTCATTCATTCATGCTGGCTTCTAACTTCTCTTTTGGTTAAACTTAAACATGAGGGCGGGCACTTCAACAACGTTAATAATAATAATAATAAGAGTAAAATTTCTTTTTAATTTTTGTGTGTGCAATAATCACATTGATATTAAAATTTATGACTTCTCATATACTATTTTAATCCCTTACTACTAGACCTACCCTAGTGGTATATAATAATAGGACAACTGAATTAATGGTATACTATTGGTGGCTTCTTCTCTTTTGGTTAAACTTAAACAAGAAAGAGGGCAATTGAATTAATTAATGGCTATCCGAGTTTGATGATGAACTCCCCTCCCCTCCCCCCCCCGACACCCGCAACGAGGGAGATTATTCTCTGCGCGCCTTACACCAAACTCCTCTCTAAATCTAATACGACAACACAAGCATGAAGAAACCATTAACAAACGAAAATGTCATTTTCAGTCCCGGCGGGCCAAGCCTCCTCTGCTCAGCCTCTCAATTTGATTAATGATTTCTCAAGCATCCACCAGATGTTTCTCCTACTACTATTCCCCAATCTTTTCTTTGAGATTTTGAGTTTTAACATTTTGTTTATTTTCTAAAATTGAAATGGGGTTTTATTTATATTTTGATATAGATTTCACCTAAATGAAAGATTAGGATTAAGCTACAATCATTTTATGTAATGAGGTTTTAATACGTGACATGATGTTTTTTCTTTCTTTCTATTTTTTATGGAATCTTATATTTTTTTTGTGACATGATGAGCTCTTATTGTAATGAATTATTAAATTTTTATTATATTGATTTTATGTTTTTAATTTTGTGATGAACTTCATAATGTTATGATTTGTGAATGTATTGTTTATTAAATAATTATATATAATATATTAATTTAAAAGTATGACAATATTATGATTAGTCATTAGAATAGTATCGTGTGTTAAGAACATAATTATTTTAAATAAATTTTATGTATCTATACATATATAATTAAAAAGTAATATTATGTCATTTATGTTCAAGAAATAAGAAATGATCTTTTAGAAAGAAAAAATAGATCCATAGGACAACCTATTTAATTAGCTTGCGGCCGTAAATATATATATTTTTAATTTAGGGTATATTTTTTTGTTGAAAGTCAAAGACAAATCCCCCTAAATACGAAAATCTATTTAACGAATTAACATTTTTAATAGATATTCTTTTCATACACATAGACTTAAGAATTGAATCTTGAATTACATACTTAAGGACCAATGTTATATGCTAACTATGTGAGTATGCCACATCATAATCAAATTGTCTTGCCCCAACCCCTAAAATATTGTGACTTATCATGGATCAACGTGAATTTACAACTTTATACAACAACAAAAAAGTATTGTGTAAGGTTCTTTATTAATATGTTATGCAATATACAACTAAAGATGTTGAAAATGATAGATTAAAAGAGATAAGTAGTTAAAAAATCCCTAAAAACACTTTCATTGAAGAATGACAGAACTAAAAACAATCTCCTTGAAGAATAGTAGCTAAAAAGGTTCTTGTACAACATAACTGTTCTCATTTAATATATAGGGTGGATTATATATCATAAATTTAAGATATAATATATATGTTCAAAAATATTTATTTATTACAAATTTAATTATATTATAATTTATATTATATATTCATAATTATTTATTTATTATAAATTTATGTTATATGAAATAAATATTTATTCTGTGTAATGCACAGGTTAAAATATTAATTATACTAAAAATCAATTAGAGATAGCCTAGTGGTGAGAAATAACTGAATTGTTATTCTTTTTACTATAAAGGAATTTGATGCAATTGTTATTCTATATCATATTATAAACTTTTTTATCATATGTAATTTTTAATATGACTATTTTATTTTATTTTTAGTTTTTTTATTTTTTTATAATTTATTTTAATTTATTGTTTAATATTTTATATAAGATTAAAATATATCTAATTTTAATTAATTTAATTACTATTAAATATTTTATGATAATTAATTATAATTATAAAATTTACATAATAGTTTGACTCGTGTAATGCACGGGTTAAAACACTAATCCAATAAATTAATTTAACAACTTTTAATCAAAAGTTAACCTTTTATCTTTAACTATTTTTCTATTTTTACTAAACATAACCATTTAAGAAACAAAATATACCTGATCTCAAAAGAAACAAATTATACCACTGCTTGTTAAGATTTATATTTAAACTTGCGAATTCTTTGATATATGTTGCAACCGTAAGTACTGGCCAATTGGCCATATAAACTTCTTTACATCATTAGGTCAAGGACTCATGGTATTATTTACAGGGTTAGGATAGTCGTATACATATTTTTTTTTTCAATTGATTTCTATTTCATTTTTTTTTCTTATTTCTCTATTTATTTTTTATTATATCATTTATCGCATCCATAAATTTATCTTTTTTCTTTCATACATTTTTTTGTATCTTTTATCTCTTATTTTTTCTCTTATCTCTTTCTTTCTTTTATCCATACACTAATGCTTTGTTTGTTGATAGGGAAATAGTGAGAAAACAGGGAGAAAGGAGAAGAAATAGGCAAAAAATAAAAAAAGAGATGCGTTTTGTAAAGTAGAAATAGAAGACGAGATAAATAAAAAAGTGTAGGTCCTACACCCACACTTTTTTATTTATTTGCAAAATTGAACATAATTAAACTAGCAAGAAATACAAAAAGTAATTGCTTGTTTTTGTTGAAAATTGATTTTCACAAACACTTTTTACATATGACAATCTATTTATAGCATGTTTGGTTCAGCGTTTTACAAGAGAAATTCACGTCAATCAAGAAGCAAGATAGTATAGCTTCCATGTTTTTTCTAGTTTTTGACGTGAAATTTTCAATGTACGTATGTTTTAAACGTAGAAACAAACACACACTTAAAAAAATAAAATCGATTGTCTAGTAGCCAGAATTGATTTTCAATGGCCATAATCGATTGTTTTGTTAAAAAATAGATTAATAATCAGTTTTTTATTCTCTTTTTTATTTTTTTGGAATCAAATATCCTTAAATTTACTCTATATCTCACATATTTTCATTTACTCTAATTCTTTCTTTCCTACTTTTATCTATTTTTTAAAAAATTTTCCTTTCTACCAAACACACCCCAAAATTGAATGTAAGTTTAACTTTTCCCTTATTTTTACACGTTTGATTCAGTCTTATTTCGAATAAATAATTATAGTTTCTAATATTGTTAGAAGAGTTTGTTAATAATTATTTTTCATATTCAAAATTAAACAAACATGCTATATAATGGATCAGAAGTATCCGAAATCAGATTTTTTTTTTTTCCCAATCAGAATTCAGAAGTTGAGTAATAGCCTCATGTGTTCAGAACAACAAGAGTGAAAAAGATAGAAAAGGTTGCACATTTTCAACGTGGCGATAAGCCAAATTGAAAAAGAAAGAGGTGGAGGGAAAAATGAGAAATAATGGCCTTAGAGAGTATCAACAAAAATATATTATAGATAGTTAATTAATTAATTAAAAATTATTTTAGATATAATTTTTAAAGTAATTATAAAAGTTAATAAATTTATTATGTATGACAACATAAAAAAATTACAGTATGAATATAGGCTTAAATATGTTTTTAGTTTTTCAAATTTGAAATAAGTTTATTTTTGATTTCCAAATTTAAAATTAATCTTTTTAGTCTCTGTAACTTAAAAAAATGTTTTAGTCCCTCTGCTTAAACATTGTTAGTGAACATGTCACACAAAACCCACATATTAGTGTCTCTGTTAGTAAAAACATAACACCAAACTCAGCTGATGCTATATAGCTGACTTAATATGTCTTTGTTAATGATGTTGCAGGTGATCCTAAGAGACTAAAACTAACTTTTTTCAAATTACAAGGACTAAAAAAATTAATTTTAAATTTAGGAGACCAAAAATAAACTTACACCAAATTTGAAGGACTAAAAGCATATTTAATCCTATGAATATATTATAATTAAATTCTTACAGATATATTAACATATGTGAAACTTTTTACTTGTACAACTAGCAAATTACTTGTGCATGTTTGGATTAAAGTTTGCAAACATAAGTTTGAATTAAAAGTATGTTGTAAACTCAAGTTTGATAAAACATGAGTTTACTATAATGAGACTTATGTTTGGATATTTTTTATTTAAAAGTATGTTGACAAAGTAAAATTTGTTTGGATAATATTAATCAAAAATACGTTTATTTGATGCTGCACTTGCATAAATATTATCAACAAAAAATGAGTTTCCAAAAAGTAACCCTTATGTTGCTTCCAACTCAAACTCACTTTAGTGACAAACTAAATTTTCAAAATTATTTTCAGGAACATCCAAACATAACAACAAACTAAATTTACTAAGAAAAAAGTAAGTTTAAAGAACCCAAATTGTAATTCAAACATACTTTTATTCAACCTCTAATCCTTCGCTCTCCTAGCTAGTGCTCCCAGAGTCGCATGACGTGCTCATAAAATTCTAAGAAAGTTAGAGGATGTGATATGTTTTTACTCTTTATTAATTAGTTAGTTTTATTTTGTTAAGTTTTATTTTTATAAATTTAAAAATTTTTAAAATATGTCTTTGATGATGTGATATTTATCAAAATATATCATGTAACACACCTACTACTTTTGAAATGTTTTCTTAGTAGTACTTAGTTTATATTTTTAATAATTTTTGAAAAACAGAGCTTGAAAATTGATAAAATGACTATTTTGTCCATAAAAAATCAGATAACAAAATTTTTTAAAAATAGTTAAAAGCATTTACAAATTATTTTTAAGTCATTAATATATTTAGAATAATTAATAATAATTTAAGAAGTTTTTTGAGAATTTATTGAGATAATTTTTGTAAACTGACAAAAATACCCCCATTGACTGTGGGAACTACTAGAGACTTTTTGGCTTCAAGATATTTTAAAAAATTTATACAAAGTATATTTTAATTATAAAAAATTTATTTTGTAAGAAAACAGTGAAAAATGTATTCAATTTTTGAATTATTTTTCTAACATTTGACGATTTAATTCTAAAAAATCGGAAAGAAATTTCAAAAGTTTTGATTCCCACCATTGCACTCAAAATTTCAAGAGCTATTTAATCATGATTTATAATAATTTTTCCAAGCTAAAACCCAAAAAAATAGAAAATGACAATTTTGTCTTTATTTCTCAACATTAAAGATTGACATGAGAAAAAGATTCAATTGACATTAAAATATTAACTTGAGTTTGGAATCATGTTATATATATTAAAATATAATTTTGAAAATTTTCTAAATTTTTTATGCAAAATGACCAAAATGTCCTTAAGTGTTCGATAAACCTAGCCAATATTGGTTTGAGATCCAGAAATAGTGAAAATGATAATCTTAGTTCATTTATAGGGAAAATATTTAATTTTTAAATTTTCATAAAAAATTGCGAATTTATCGAATTAAAATGAATTTGATATGAATTTTTTAGCTCAAAAATACAATAATATATATATATATATATATATATATATTTGAAATAAATAAATTAAAATTAAAATTAATTATTTGAAACTCATTTTTGATTAAAAATAATGTATATGTTCAGTTTTCATAAACTAGTAAGTTTTCCTTCCTAGGAGCTTTGCATCAACATCACCATCAACATTCATCATTTTCGTCACCTACATTAAAGGTAATGGGAAGTGAAGTTGGTTTTAAATTTCAATTACTTTGCATGTTGGTCAAAAGGATTTTTCCTTAAACCTTGTTTAGGCATAAGTTTAATTACTATTGTCATTACATTATTATGTTTGATGTTAGACTTTAATTTTTATTAAATTGTTACTCTACTCAAATTTATATTATTAAATTATAATTGCAATGTTGTTACTTTACTCAAATTTAGATTATTAAATTACAATTGCTAAGTTATTATTCTACCCAAATTTAGATGATTAAATTATAATTATTGAGTTGTTATTATGCTAAAATTCTAATTGTGATTTATGGGTTTCCTAAATTATCATTATGTAATTTTTGCAATATCAGCAAAAATATTGATTGTACTGGTGCTCAAATTAAATGAGACCAAGGAAACCTTTGTCTGAGAAGTTAGAAATTGATAAGTTAATGAGTAATGTCAAGCAAGTGACATGTAGTGGCATTACATCCTGCTAGAGAAGTTACAATTTGGTACACTAAGGAATCAAAGACAGGAACCCACTTGTGGAGGTCTTGGGGGTAGATAGTAAGTGGTGAAGGTCACAATGGTCAGGTTAGCACTATCGAGTCAAGGTATTCACCTAATTAAGCTCGATAACCTCAACCACTGCTCAGCATTTCAGGATTGGTATAAGAGTATACATCTATAAATGACGTTTTGATTATTATTTGTTCCTTATTGATGATGAGGATTGTACCATGTGATTATGTTGAAGAGATATATGCACTCTTAGTCACTTCCGGTTCTACTAAGAACTATTACCCATTAATGGAGAGCAATGTTATCAGACTCAAACTGGTCATCGACTCGGTCACCCCACTAGGTTATTAAGTCATTGGTTAAAGCAGTGTGTCACTGGTTGAATCGCATAAACTGATTTATACATATTATATTTATACTTCTACACATTTGATAAGAAAATGCAGGTGACCAAATGGTTTATGCTTGTTATTTATTGCGCTTGTCTTGAGTTTGATCCTCTAAATGGAGCATTTTTTTAAAGCTTTTGTACATTACATTTATTTGTTAGTATAGGTCCTGTCTGTGTTATATAAGCCCACTAAAATAAGCCCATTTGATGCTTCTCTTAACTAGTTAAACCTAACCCTAAATCCCTTGAATCTTCTCTAACGTATGAGCCACCGCTTGCAGCAATATGACAGAAGGATCTTTTTGTTTTTTTCCTTCTTCCTTTCTCTTTTTCATTTCTTCTTCTTCTTCTCTCTTACAATTTCTAATTTCTTCTTATTTTTTGTCTCTCACTTCTCACTTCTTATTTATTACTTCTTCTTCCCCCACTTCTTCACTGCAGTAGTCTCTTTGAAATAGATGAACTTTTTTGTTGTAGCAACTGGCGGTTCACTTGTGAGCCGAGTCACCTGGTTCAATCTGATTCATGTCCGCGTAAATGATGTTAGCATTGATTCGAAATCACTTCCGATTTGATTACTTGACCAGACTGGTCACAGATTCGGTTTCTGGTCAAATCGGTTGAATCGGCTGGGTTGGTCCGAGTTTAATAACACTGATATACCAAGTCAAGAATAGTTTAGTACAACTTATAATAAATCTTAGGCTCCATTCTATTGTTAATTGTGTTTTATCTGTATTTTATTGTAGATTTCCTACCATATATGTAAAAGTAATTTTAAAACAAAACACCTCACTCTATTTTTTTTCTATGTATGATTGATTTCGATTATTGAAGATGGCGGTAACGCTTTCACTATGTTTGGTATGAAGGAGAGGGAGGGAGAGGTGAAGAAATCTTTAAATTTTGTGCAAATTTCACTTGTTTGGTATGCATGAAATAAAGATGAATTTTTGTACTATAAGTGGGACCCACTACTTATTTTTACTTTATTTCTCACCTACTTTCATTCACCTCTCCATTTCTCTCTTATTTTTCATCTATTTCTTTCCTACCAAACAACCTAAAATTTCAAACTATTTCATATTTATTTCTCACCTCTTAACTTATTTCTTATCTATTTCTTTCCTATTTCTTTCCTTCCTTTCTACCAAACAAAGGCTTTATGATGCTGAGGTTAAGTTAGAGGATACTCCTACGGACGAGGATCTATGATTTAGTTTATAGAATTAGGGATATGGTAGATTGATACTACTCTGAATAGGATATTTTTAATATATATATTGAGTAAGGTAATACCTATCTTTTGATGTACTTTTGATCCCTGATGATTTTCTTTCTGGTAGACATTTATTACCAAATCATGATGTATAGTTTGATGATGGTGATATATACATACATATATATATATATATATTTATATATATATATATTTTTCATTTTTTATTACCATTTTCAAATTTTGTTAAGCTTAGAATTTTTCTATTATCAAAATCAAAATTTTTTTACCTGTATTTTCATCAATTCAAACTTAATTACTAACTAAATAATTAAATAAATATGGATTATGTTCAATGTGAACGGGTGTCACATATAACATTATATGTCATTTTATAATAATTATTGAGATGAGAGGTCTACATATATGTTACATAATTATTAAATAATTTCATATGTTTTTAAATAATTAAATAATAATAATAAGTATTCTAAAGACATTTAAAGTTAAATTGGGTTATCTTATTTAAGAAAATCACCAAACACATGAATCAACTAACACGAGGTTGTTCTATTTTAAATAGCAATTTCGTGTTCGAGTCTGTGTATATAATTATGTAAAATAGCAGTCTTACTGAAAAAAAGAACTTTGTCACTTATAGTATTTCTATTTGATTAAAGAAGGATTATGTCCTATAAAAAAAAATTGTAACAAGAAAAACTTATTTCAGAAATTGTAACCTGTCCGAATCACCAACGGTGAACATGTTGCTTTGATGTCTGTTGTTGTTGACCAATTGAGCGTGTCCAGTTCATTACACTACTCACTCGCAAGCTGAGTTTATTCCACGTTTTCCGGTACAAAATTTACCTTCATTTTCTTAGGCATTATACTATACACATATCATCCTTCCATTATTATCATCTCAGAATCTAAAACCCAAAATTTTGAAATTATTGAACCCTCATTATAGCTCTAAACATAGGCAAAAAATAGCCCACTGAAAAAGGTGCTGTAAGTTCAAACGTCTTTTTCTATTATTCTTCTTTAATTAAAAAAAATACTCAATCCCATCATTAAAATTAAAAAAAGATAAATGTTTTGCGTTACTTCCTTTTTGTAATTTATTAATTTTTCCTTGACGGTCATTTTAAGTAATTGATTTCTTTGACTTCCCTTCAGGTTTCGCTTAGCCGTTGGCACGAAAGCTACATATACCAGTTCTCGCTTATAAACCAATACATACACAGATAAATATTAGAAAATAAATATTATTATATAATAAAATTTTAGAAACGTGTCTTTCATTCACGTCCGTGTATTGTGAAAGCTACTTAAATTGGCTTATTCAATTGGCAAAAGTAAAATCCAAAGAGAAAGGATGCATAGTGGGCACACACTACACCCGCTCACAAAATTTTCCTTTCTTACTCAGCAGAACTCGAAAAGAAAAATCATTATTATTTATAGTAATGTACTATTAAAGTATAATTTTTTTTTTTTTACATATACACACACTGTGAGAGACACTGCTTGTGACTGTGATAAAGTAAATAAAATTTATGTGGCTTTGGATTCTTCTGGCAATTCGTGCTGGCCAGCTTTACTTGGCTATGGGGGCAGCATTAGCACAGACCCATAAAATAATTAGAAAGAAAAATTAGAACTTGGCAAAAAGGGGTGACTGCAAATCCCTTTCAGCTTTCTGGGTAGGAAGAATTTTGTGAGATGGTGGAGCTTCGAAGGTTGCTGCTGTTGCTGTGCATCACCACCTGCATTCTTCGTTGGATGCCCAATGGTGCTACTGCCGCCACAGATCCAACTGATGGTTACTGTCTTCTTTCACTTCACTTCACTCTCTCTGTTTGTTGCTGTTTGCATTGTACTATTCTTGTAAAAAACTTGCTCTCTTCCCCATTTCAGTCGGTTTTGTTTGGTTTTCAATTTCATTTATCTGTTCTGAACTGTTCTGACAATTTGTTTGCAGTTTTTATTTTTCTTTTGTTCTGAAACAACTAGAAGCTTTGTAGCTGATCCATTGAGCGGCTCACATCAGTTCTATTACCCTGATTGTTACTGTTTTTAGATAGTTTGGTGGCTTTCTCAGTGGGCTGCCTCTTGGCTCTTGCTTTGCATGCCAATGATCTCAACAAATGAATGACCTTTTTTCTCCTCCTCCCCCCCCCCCCCTTTCCAGTTTGACCTAAGTGTTCTTTGTACTTGTTTGTCGGTTCTACTATTTTGGAATTTTTTACCTTCCCTTGCATCATCTTTAAGGTATGTGTTATGTTAAGTGCTAAATAAATCATAATCAATCCTTATCTCAGAGTTCTCTCATAAAGTCTTCTGCATTATTCAATTCTTGATGAGCAGGCCTTCATCTGGTTTTCTAACCATGGATGGAGGTCTCACTTCTTTCCATGGCTATTCCTTTTCCGTGTATATTTACTACAGCGACTGAATCATTATATAAAGCTCCTCTTCCCTCAACTTTTGACCAGGGAAATGTTCAACACCTCTTCCTCCACCTCCCTGTTCATCTCCTCATCAACTATGGATCAAATGTCAATAATTTTATGTAATAGTGCACACACATTCAGAGTCTAGAAAAAGGAGATGCCTGTTTTAATAATTTCTTTCTAATAATCTAATGCTGCGTGCTTTTGTGTGTGTGTGTGGGTTATAGTCCACCGACACTGTTGTCTTTCTTTTTCATCCCCTTCTGTTGACTTCTTATCTTCAATATTTTTATGTTATGTTTGATGTGCAAGAAAATCCTTTGTGTATTATGTTATGCAATTAAATAAAACTAGAAATTCTACAAGATAAGCAGCTAAAATGCACTTCAACGCTGTCTCTTGTTACCCAAAGGGACTAAATAGTAATCTTAAAAAAACACTAGAGCATGTGCGATTGACTGTTTGGGGTTGTTGCAAGCCCTCTATGCTGCTGCTGCCCCCCTCCTGGACTTCGGAACCAACCTTTATACATGAACAGTAACCTGGAAATTTGTTAGCTTCACTTGTGCTTAATTCCAAAATTCAAGTCAATGTTATTCATGGACTCCTTTAATCTCATAACTAGCACATCTTGAGCTGCCATATTTCAAATATAAGTAGTTCACATAATGATTAAATAACCCAACTAATGCACTAGACGACTAAGCATGTAGACCATTCTAACTTCTTATTTTCAAATCATTAGCATAAAATCTTGCAGGCTTTAGCTATCTATCTAAGGTGTGATTACACTTGCAGGGCTCAAATAAGTTTTTTTTACTTTTTTGTATCATATAGTTCGTGCCTAATTTAATCCTGTAAACATCCTTATTTTTCTTGTGTTATCCACAATCCACATCTTTAAATCCTCGACCAGCAATATGCACTGCTTTTGTGTCCCTTCGAAAAATCTAAGATGTTTTCTTGGTGAACATCTGATGATATAAATTTCCCATTAACATCCCCAAAGATGAACTTGTATGTGGTGCATTATGATCCTTGAAATTTCTCTTTTTTGGTACTGACTCGGTGATATAATTTTGAATGGTTTTTCTTCAAGTGCCCTAGTATTCAGTCATGTTATTCTAACTAACATTTATGCACACAAAAACAGTTAATAATCTCCTATCCATACTACTTCCACCCAAGAAATTACAATGTACCATTTTGAGAATCCTTGGTGAAAGTTAGGTTTCTTTTTTCCTTTTACCCTTTGATGTTTATAAACTTGCAACTGTTATAGTCAATAACATGAATAACCAATTCATTGTCTGCGAACATTTTCTGAATTTGTATTCAAGACTAAGCTCCAATCTGTTCACTTATGCTTAGAAGTAGTAATCTATACATTGAAATATGTAAAATGGATGGTGGTGAGGCCATAACCTACTAGATAATGAATTTCCATAATGCATGTCTTGGGTTTGCTGAATATTTTTTTACGTGTGTTTGATGCAGCTGCTACTGTGAGATTTTTGTTTCAAAATATGAACTCACCATCCCAGCTAGGTTGGCCTGCTAACGGTGATGATCCATGTGGACAGTCTTGGAAAG
This sequence comes from Spatholobus suberectus, assembly GCA_004329165.1. Classification (NCBI taxonomy): domain Eukaryota; kingdom Viridiplantae; phylum Streptophyta; class Magnoliopsida; order Fabales; family Fabaceae; genus Spatholobus; species Spatholobus suberectus. Next base: position 675,219 of record CM014732.1, on the reverse strand, counting down.
GCATTACTTGCTCAGGCAACCGTGTTACAGAGATGTATAGTCTCACTTTCCTCTTCATGTCATATCACTTGATCACGAATACCTTTGATACTGATTTCTGATGAATATTGTTGTTACTTCTCAGTAAGTTATCTAATCTTGGACTAACTGGAACATTGCCTTACGGATTACAAGCCCTGTCATCTTTGACCGACCTGTAAGATTAATGGTCTCATTCCTTACATATCACACTTTTCTATGCATTGCTACTAATGTTGTGACCTTGTAAATTTTTGCAGAGACATGAGTAGCAACACTCTTGGAGGCGCCATACCTTACCAACTTCCTCCAAATGTGCAGCGCTTGTATGTTTCTATATATATGTGGTTGTTACTCTTCAGTGTATTTTATTTATGATATTATGATTTTTAACATTCTTAGTTCTTTGTGTGCAGAAATCTTGCTTTTAATAACATCACTGGGACAGTCCCTTACTCTATTTCTAACTTGACATCTCTTACAGTCCTGTATGTAATTATCTTCTTGTACATTTATCATAGTTGTACTGTATCAACCACCACGACAAGCACCTGGAGTAATTTTTTTTATTTGTTTTTATGTAGGAATCTTGGTCACAATCAGCTCCAGCAAGGACTGGCTGTTGACTTTCAAAATCTTACTACCCTCTCCAAATTGTGAGATTTCCTCCAACCCTTCAGCTGCATAAAAAAGTAGTCTAAATGACTGTCAAGTTATTTTTTTCCTTTACTATAAAGTGTTGATAATTTTCATCAGAAATAATATTGTGAAACTATTACACTGCACATACAAAATGGTAATTGCATTTTAGGACATTTTGCGTGTGAAAAAAGGTTCATATATATATATATATGTTATTGCAGTATCTATCATGTCATATGGTTTTGGTAATTTCCTAATTTACATACTATTTACAACTGAGGCTATTTTTGGTTCTTGGTAACAAACAATTCATGGATGAGTGGCTAAAATCTTTTTCTTGTTGCAGGGATCTCTCCTTCAATTCTCTAACAGGTGACCTCCCTCAGACTATGAGCTCACTTTCAAGCATAACCACCATGTAAATATACTAACTGATGATGTTTCCTGTTAATACTTTACATGTTATTGTTGCATTCTAAGTTGATTTGTTTGCATTTGTGTAGGTATCTACAAAATAACCAGTTTACAGGCACTATTGATGTCCTTGCTAATCTGCCTCTGGATAATCTGTGCGTCTCTGTTGTATCATATAACATAGCTGGAATATCCTTTCATTTCCATTAAGAAAAACTTAAAGCCAATTGTATTTATTAGCTTAAATTATTCTCAGGAATGTGGAAAACAATCATTTTACAGGATGGATACCGGAACAGTTGAAGAACATAAATCTACAGTAAGCATTTCCCATTATCAGCAATTTGATAACTAGGAATCAGATTTTCATCACAAATTTCTGTAAAACTCTAATATTGGACAAATTTAACGATAGGACTGGTGGTAATACGTGGAGCTCAGGGCCTGCACCCCCACCACCTCCTGGGATACCTCTAGCGCCTAAAAGCAACCATCACCACAAGTCTGGTGGTGGAAGCACCACCCCCTCAGATGCTGGTAGTGGCAGCAGCTCAGTTGATGAGGGCAAAAAATCTGGTATAGGAGGTGGCGTCATAGCTGGAATTGCGATCTCTGTCATAGTTGTGGGGGCAATAGTAGCATTCTTTCTGGTGAAGAGAAAATCCAAGAAGTCATCTTCAGATTTAGAAAAGCTGGACAATCAGTCCTTCGCTCCACTTCCTTCAAATGAAGTGCACGGTCTGCATCTTGCATACTATTTAAATTTTTTTTTTTTTTTCGATGAGGCCATCCATTTTTATGTTGCTTATATTTGTTATATTCATTGCATTTTTCATTTTTCATTGTATTAGTTTTGCAATATATAGTTTAGTTATATTTGCAGAAACCACCTACTATATTGGTTGTTCTCATACTTGATCTGCTTTTGATAAATGAGCTTTGCAATTGCATCTATCATTCTGGTAAATGCTACACCCTTTGTCTGGGTGTATTGAAGGAATGTGGGTGGGCCACTCCTATAATCTGTTGGCTGGTTAGGAGGGATGAGGGAATAAGTGAAAGTCCACCAGGATGTGGGATAAATGTGATTGTCTTGGGGGTGGGGTGTGAGTGGTTAGGCAAGAATTGAGTGCATTTGGGACATGTGGGTTTGGGAATGCCCTGGTGTTTGGGATCCTATTGTTATGTTTTTCTGGTTCTTTTCCTTTGTGAACTTGTTCTCAGTTTTCTGTATTTCAGAGGTCTTCCTCTGTGTTCAGGAGCTAGTCTTCTAAAGTTCTAATACATATCCATGTTTTCACTTCCTATAAGTGGATAATTCATTCTGTAAGACAAGATAGTAGCAGTTACTTTAACACTGTTTTCCTGGAGCGGGTGCATGCTTGACACCATGGCAGACATCTTTATGGCTACTGGACTAGAGAAATCTATTATAATATTGCCAAACTTTACTATTTAAGAACATGACCAGCCTGTCTTTTATTTGTTATTATATATTGCCGGTCTGTCATTTTCTCTTTAGTAATCTGGTTCTTACCAAATTAAAGTTTGGAGTTCAACATTTGGCAGTTATATTATTTTGCTTTTCAACTTCACTATCCAAATTGACATTTGTGCCATAATGCAGAAGAAAAGTCTGTGCAAACTTCCTCTGTAATTGACTTGAAGATGTTTGATACTTCTGCCTCAATAAATCTTAAACCCCCACCTATTGATCGTCATAAATCATTTGATGAAGAAGAATTCTCCAAGAAGCCGATAATTGTGAAGAAGACTGTAACGGCTCCTGCAAATGTGAAATCATATTCTATTGCTGAACTGCAGATTGCTACTGGCAGCTTCAGTATGGATCACCTTGTTGGTGAGGGGTCTTTTGGGCGTGTGTACCGTGCTCAATTTGATGATGGACAGGTGTTTCTTAACTACTATTCCTGTAATTTGACTGTCTGATTCCAATGACGAGGATTAGTATATCCAGTTTAGTGTCACATTAATATTTAATTTTCACCGGAAGTGGATCAAATTTGAGTAGTATCTATACACAAGCACACGGATGCATGCATTGATGATATGACATAAGGTTGTGTTAGTTTCAGTATCTCCAGTCTCTTCATCTCCAACATTCCCTCCCCTAACCAAAAAAAGAAAAAGATGTCTGGAAAATCATGTGCATGTAGACACCTCAGATATGGCTAATATCCCATTAAATACCATGAATTTTTCTACAATGGACCAAAAGTTATTAATGATTTTGACTTTGTTTTTTATTTCTAAAAATGTTGCAGGTTCTTGCAGTGAAGAAGATAGATTCATCTGTCCTTCCCAATGATTTGTCTGATGATTTTCTAGAAATAGTTTCAAACATCTCCAATTTACATCATCCAAATGTGACAGAGCTTGTAGGTTATTGCTCAGAGTATGGACAACACCTCTTGGTCTATGAGTTTCATAAAAATGGAT